>LR812535.1:5908947-5951447 GCA_903798195.1 Danio kyathit
AATATTAATTGAAATATTGTAATAAAATACAATTAAATTAAATTAAAATACACTTAAAATAATAAATAAATATAAAATTCAATTCAATTAATATGAAGTAAAATAAAAGAACATTATTAAATCAACTTAATAAAATAAAATTAAATTTAAAATAAAATCTAAAATTAAATATAAAGTAAAATAAAAGAAAATAGTGAATTAAATTCATTCATTCATTTTCTTTTTGGCTTCTTCCCTTTATTAATCAGGGGTTACCACAGCGGAATGAACCGCTAACTCATCCTGCGTATGTTTTATGCAGCGGATGCCCTTCCAGCTGCAACCCAACACTGGGAAACACCCATAAACTCTTGCGTTCACACACATACACTACAGCCAATTTAGCTTATTCAATTCACCTATAGCGCATGTCTTTGGACTGTGGGGGAAACACACGCCAACACAGGGAGAACATGCAAACTCCACGCAGAAATGCCAGCTGACCCATCTGAGGCTCGAGCCAGCGACCTTCTTGCTGTGAGGCGATCGTTCTACCCACTGTGCCACCATGACACTCAGTAAATTAAATTAGTGCTTTTAAATCAAACAATAATTAAATTAAATATTGAATAATAAATTCAGTCAAACTAACTAAAAGAAATCTGGACTTTTTTTCAGGAGAAAAATGAATAGGAAATGCTGTAAAAAAATGTTTTTCTGTGTTAAAAAGCACTTGTGAAATATTTGAATAAGATTTAAAATTTCACAGGAGGGTGAATAATTTTGTCTTCAACTAATGATGTACTAAGCATAGCAAAATATTTAATTAATATACAATATATTGGTATTTAGGGAACTCTTTGTTCATTGGAAGCATTGTATTTGAATCCTGTTGCATTTCCTCAGACTGGCTTCTGTACAAAAGAACAGCAGTAAAATATTTGTTGTATGTATAATGATCAATTTTGCACTTGGTTTGCTGCTTCAACTCACAGAATGTCGAGTAATTGAATGGACTGAATTGATTTGGAAGAATTCTCAGCTTTCTCAGTCTTTCTCTGCTGTAAATAACATTCAGAGAGTCATTCAGAGATGATTTGGTGTCTTTCATAGGGCAAAAAGCCATGACCCTTTCAAGACCTACTGTTCATTCTCATCTGCAGCCGGACACACACTGAAGCCAAACTAAAGGCACAAACTAAAGGCCAAGAGTTCCTCCTTTGAACCATTGTGGGGAAAAAAGAAGCTTCTCTCTTTAAAATCATCATCCTTCTCCCATCAGCATCAGTCTTATCTCTGGGGATGTTTGTACACTCAAAAAATGACTTTTGCTGCTGAAACAACACAATTCTTAAGTTTTTTTTTTTTTTTTTTTTTTTTTTTTTATAAATAGTTTTATGTTCAAGCTACTACAATTGTGTGGAATCCTGCATTTTTTTACCAACATAGGCCCATTCTGAAATTGTAGCCCTATATACATTTCTGGAAATTGCAAATTATGGTGCCAGAGGTACGTCTTTTCTAAACTGTGCTTTTGAAAACACTATCGGTTGAGTTTAGGAAAGTGGGTGGGCACTGGTCAATCGGTGCTTTTAAAAACACTATTAGTTGGGTTTAGGGAAGTTCGTTGGAGGGTTAATCGGTGCTTTTGAAAACACTATTAGTTGGGTTTAGGGAAGGCGGTGGGTGGGTTAATCAGTGCTTTTGAAAACACTATTGGTTGGGTTTAGGGAAGGCAGTGGGTGGGTTAATCAGTGCTTTTGAAAACACTATTGGTTGGGTTTAGGGAAGGCAGTGGGCGGGTTAATCATTGCTTTTGAAAACACTATCGCTTGGGTTTAGGGAAGGCGGTGGGTGGGTTAATTGGTGCTTTTAAAAACACTATTAGTTGGGTTTAGGGAAGGCAGTGGGCGGGTTAATCAATGCTTTTGAAAACACTATCAGTTGGGTTTAGGGAAGGCGGTGGGTGGGTTAATCGGTGCTTTTGAAAACACTATTGGATGGGTTTAGGGAAGTGGGTGGGCGCTCGTCAATCGGTGCTTTTGCAAACACTATTGGTTGGGTTTAGGGAAGGCGGTGGGTGGGTTAATCAGTGCTTATGAAAACACTATTAGTTGGGTTTAGGGAAGGCGGTGGGTGGGTTAATCAGTGCTTTTGAAAACACTATTGGTTGGGTTTAGGGAAGGCAGTGGGCGGGTTAATCATTGCTTTTGAAAACACTATCGCTTGGGTTTAGGGAAGGCGGTGGGTGGGTTAATTGGTGCTTTTGAAAACACTGTCGGTTGGGTTTAGGGAAGGCGGTGGGCGGGTTAATCAGTGCTTATGAAAACACTATTAGTTGGGTTTAGGGAAGGCAGTGGGCGGGTTAATCAATGCTTTTGAAAACACTATCAGTTGGGTTTAGGGAAGGCGGTGGGTGGGTTAATCGGTGCTTTTGAAAACACTATTGATTGGGTTTAGGGAAGGCGGTGGGTGTGTTAATTGGTGCTTTTGAAAACACTATCGGTTGGGTTTAGGGAAGGCGGTGGGCGGGTTAATCAGTGCTTTTGAAAACACTATCAGTTGGGTTTAGGGAAGGCGCTGGGCGGGTTAATCAGTGCTTTTGAAAAAACTATTGGTTGGGTTTAGGGAAGGCACTGGGCGGGTTAATAAGTGCTTTTAAAAACATTATCGGTTGGGTTTAGGGAAGGCGGTGGGTGGGTTAATCAGTGCTTTTGAAAACACTATCGGTTGGGTTTAGGGAAGGCGGTGGGCGGGTTAATCAGTGCTTTTGAAAACACTATCGGTTGGGTTTAGGGAAGGCGCCAGGCGGGTTAATCAGTGCTTTTGAAAAAACTAGCTTTTGGGTTTAGGGAAGGCGCTGGGCGGGTTAATCAGTGCTTTTAAAAACATTATCGGTTGGGTTTAGGGAAGGCAGTGGGCGAGTTAATCAGTGCTTTTGAAAAAACTAGCTTTTGGGTTTAGGGAAGGCGCTGGGCGGGTTAATCAGTGCTTTTGAAAACACTATCGGTTGGGTTTAGGGAAGGCGGTGGGTGGGTTAATCAGTGCTTTTGAAAACACTATTGGTTGGGTTTAGGTAAGTGGGTGGGCACTCGTCAATCAGTGCTTTTGCAAACACAATCGGTTGGGTTGAGGGAAGGGGTTGGTTGGGGGATTCGGTCAGTCAGTCAGTCAGTCAGTCAGCCAGTCGACAGTGGCCTCTGGTGGATTTATGCGAAAACAGCAGGCGCAAATGGCACTCGCAAGAGAAATTTGAGGTCTGAAAAAGCGACCACAGTGGCCTCTGTTAGATTCACTAAAACAAAAACTGCAACAACAACAACAAAAAAAAACGTACCTCCTGGGACATATTTGCCGCTCTCCAGAAATGTATATAGCGGTACATTTTTAGAATGGAACTGGGTTGTTTTTTACAGCATAAAATAATTATATATTTTGTTAGTATACCTGTTAAAGTATATATATATATATATATTTTTTTTTTTTTTTTTTTTTTTTTTTTTTTTTTGCAGCTTGGGTAAATACCGCTATAAAACGTCATACTGTGATAACAGCTTGAGCAATTTGACCACAACAAGAAAATCTGACACTCCAAAAATGATTTTTTGCTGCTTGTTCAAACTACTTATTTAAAATAACCAGAATCGACACAATTCCTAAGCATTTTTTTGAAACAATTTAATTGTTTTTTGTTCAATCCACTTAAATTTGTAATATTATTAAGTTAATTTAACAGATTTGTGTTGGGACACTATGAAGGAAGTGTGTAGAACCCTGCATTTTTTTTTTTTACAGTGTAGGGTGTTTTAGTAAACCTATAAACTATTGATAAAAAACAAACAAACAACAACAACAACAAAAATCTTTTTGGAAATATAAACAAACAACAACAATAACTATTGGGAAAAACAAACAAACAACAAACAAACAAACAACAACAAAAAAACTAATAGGAAAAACAAACAAATAAACGACAAAAAAAAACTATTGGGAAAAACAAACAAGCAAATAAACAATAACAAAAAGCAAATAAAAAAATTGGGAAAAACAAATAAAAAAATACAACAGTAAAAAACATTTGAATTCAACAGAAATTAAATCATTATTGATTAAAAACAAAACAAAACAAAAACAGGTTTTTTTGTCAAGCCCACTCATCTGTCTGAGGTACAGTCAGAATCTCATAAATGTTTTGAATGATTTAACGTTTAAAAATGTGCAAATAAAAGCTAATAAAAAAAAAATACGAAACTATAATAACCTTGCTTTTCAAAGCCATAACGAAAAGGCAAACTCTCCTCACAAAGTGCCAGTCCTGACAAATGACGGATCATCGGCTGCTGGAGCGAGCGCTTCTGCTGGCTTCTGTGTTGACAGCGCAGATAGGAAAAGCAAATAAGAGCATGACAGTGCGGATGCTGTATTTGGCTTTGTGAGAGGCGGAGAGCGATGCTGCCCAACGCCTGGCGGATTAGGATGGTGGAGGACAGCCATGCGCTCGGATGGAGAGACGGCTTATTTGACTGTGGGGAGTGATCCTGTGCGGATGGAGGATGAGCTCAAGCATGCTGTTGCTGTTTGACAGGCCCTCGTACAGTACAGTAACCCACACGTGCCACTTAAAGAGACCTCACGTCCTGTCAGCTAAATAACACCACAAAGACATGCATTCAACCTGTCCGGATGATTTTCTGCTTGCGTTCTGATGTCTGAAGTAGTTTCGACACCTGACTTGTGTGCTTGTGATGCATTGTTCCACACAATTCCTTTATGTTGTCCCATTACAAATCGATTAAAGCCCCGGTCAGATCACACAAATTTGTCACAATTTGGCACTATTTTCTTGGCGTAGGGTGGATTCGTTAACGACAAATGGGCGTCGTGACACAAGATTTTATAGTTTCTTCTCGTGTAATGTGGCATAGTTCACGTCAACTGATACCATCTCTGTGACACCTCACGACACCATCACAGAAAGTCGAACATGTTTCATTTTTTTTTCTTGTTTTTCACAGCAAGTTCCGTCATGTCGGTGACACTGGACAGTAGGAGCACATCATTTCTCGGGTATCTCAGCAGGTACTGCCGTTAATGTGCTTGTCAGGTAATCAAAAAAAATAGGCTCCATATTTACTTATGGTGGGTCACGGGTGGATAAGATCAATCATTGGTTATGCAAACTTTAACTACCTTTTCTAAAATATTAAGGTGTTTTAAGCAATTTTATCTGACAGACTGGCACAAATATACAGACATCTCCATTCTCTCAACGAGTTTCTGAGTTCTCTCATCCTTCCAATAGAGTTAGTTCTCTCGAGGTAATCTGGGAACATGTTCAGTGCTGCGAATACACTGTAAAAGCATTTCATACTTATTCAAATTTGTCATTAATAGTGAAAACAGTTTAATATAGGCTTCTCTGAAACTGTGAATATTTCACTTTAATGTTATTTAGGCTAGATTATTATTTTATTTAACAAACCAACACAATCGGCAATTCGTGTTAAGGCGCTGAAGCATAGCGGACTTGTTTTGAAGCATTTGAAGCATCACCTTAAATGTTATTCGTTATTCTTGTTTATAGCTAAATGACCAACAAATGATGCATTAAAATTAAGATAAAAATTATATTAAGTGAAATCCGTTTAAAAAAGTACTAAGGACTTAGGACTTAATTAATAAGGACCTAATTAATGGTTTACTTTAATTGTTGTATCACAAATCTCGGTCATATATTTGCTAATCTTTTAATATGTCATTATTTTAAAGATTATGGGCCCTATCATACACCTGTCGCAATGTTGCGCAAGGCGTGACGCAAATGCTATTTGCTAGTTTCAGCTCGATGCAAGTGTCGTTTTGACGTTTTACGCCACGCTGTTTAGATAGCAAATGCATTTGCGCTCATATGTGCGCCCATAGGCGTTCTGGTCTAAAAAGGAGGTGTGTTAAGGCGCATTGCTGGCGTGGTGTTATTTTGAGGAACTAAAATGGACTGCCCAATAGACCAGAGTGCGTTAGTAGTGCGCCTGTCCTAAACATTGCTTAAAACACGCAGGAGAGCAATACAGAAATATCTTTACAACTGAAAAAGAATTAAAGGATTAAAATGTTACAAAAATGATTACTTTCTATAAATATAAAAACCACTACCTCCATGCCTTTTTCAGTTTATTCACGACGACTGGCTTTTGCATAATGTTACTATTATTATCAGTATTATTTATTATATGTATATTTGTTTTTATTCAAAACAAGCTTAGATTTGTCCACTCGTCAGGTTTTGGACCATATGGGGCATAGGACACGTGTTTGGATATAACTTCGTTTTTTGACCCCACTTCATTATTATTGTTCATTTATTCGTTTGCTGGAAATTAGAACTGAATTTAGAAATAGTTTTGAAACAAATCTTTGAGCTTAACAAACTAAATTAATTATGTAGGCTAATGGATGTCTTCAGTGAAGAGCGTACAACACCGTTTCCTTATCCATTAAAGAGAGAAAGTGAAAGTAAAGGCCGAATGGAGGAGGCTCATTATCCTCATGCTGCAGATGCTCTGATTAACTGTTTTGAAGTGTTCAGTTTTTCCACTTACAAAGTCCACCATGTAAATAGCAAATGTGTGATGGAGCAACGCAACTGACTCTTAAAGGCAATGGGAGATGAGACTCTGATTGGTTTATTCTCAAAACACACCCATAACTCATTAAGAGAATAAGCTCAACCCTGTTAGACCATGTGCCGTGGCGCAGATCGTATTTTCCTGTCCTTAAAATAGCAAAAGTGGATTCAGACATGCCCTTAATGCGCCCTGCGATTCAGACTTTTCGCCTAGATCGTTAAAATAGTAAATAGATTTAAAATAATAAATTCCTTGCTACTGATGTGCTTTCATTTTCTCTGTCTCACTCGCAGCAAGTTCAGAAATGGGAGTGTTTAATAAACAACCCTGGCAGGAAAATATACATTTCGATTTCAAAGAAAATATCTTAATATTAAAAAAGGAATCATAAGTTTGATCCTATCCATGTCGTAAGGAATGCCCATAAATAAATGTAGCCTAGTTGTCAGCAAGCATCAGTGTTTATTGAGATTGAAATAAGTTTAAAAAATATTTGAAATTGAGATAAGAAATATTGTTATAGCAAGACTTGTGACTCCTTTGGAAAATAATGCTTGTCGTAGACGTCACGGGACGACTGATCGTGAAGGAACGTGTAGTCTGGCACTTTTGTTACCCACGACAAGTCAAGATTTTATTAAAAAAAATAAATAAATCGCATAATCTGACATAGTGATTTTCGTAACCGACAATAAATATCGAGTTATCTAACCGGGGCTTAAGTTAATTTAATTGTTTTTACAATTATAAGTGGATTGAACATAAAACAATAACCCAAAGAATTGTGTTGTTTCAACTCATTTTAAAGAAGAAGTTTGAAAAAGCAAAAGTATTTTGAGTGTACTGCTTTATATACACCGAGAAAAAAAAAAGTTGAACTGAAAATTGCTGCATGGCGTGGCACGGTCGCTGATTTGAGTCTCAGGCTGGGTCAGTTGGCATCTCTGTGTGGAGTTTGCATGTTCTCCCCGTGTTGGCGTGGGTTTCCTCCAGGTTTCCCCAATGTCCAAACACATGTGCTTTGTATAAGGCTGATTTATACGTCAAGCGCAAGCGTATTCAATTCAATTAAATTAAATTCACCTTTATTTCTATAGCGCTTTTACACTGTAGATTGTGTCAAAGCAGCTTCACATAGAAAATTATAGTAAATTGAATCAGAGTCAGTTCAGTTTTCAGTGTTTAAGTTCAGTTCAGTTTAGCTCAGTTCAGTGTGGCTTAATAATCACTACTGAGAGTCCAAACACCGAAGAGCAAATCCATCGATGCGGAGCTCTACAGATCCCGAACCAGGGAAGACAGTGGCGACAGAGACGAGGAAAAAACTTCACCAATTGGCGAAAGTGAAGAATTTAAATAACCTCGAGAGAAACCAGGCTCAGTTGGGCACGACCATTTCTCCTATGGCCAAACGTCTTGTGCAGAGCTGAAAGATTAATGTGACTATTTTCAGTTTCATAAGGGACCTTTTACAGCATCGAAATGTCAATTTTTATTCAGTTTAACAACAAAACACAACTAAACCGCGCTATTCCGCCTAGCCTGCTTTACTGAGGTCAAGTTGGTTTTATATTCACATTGGTTCATTTTTGAACAATGACAACCTGCGACGCGCTCCCTATATTGTTCACCATGCTGCTCTGAATATTGGGTCTGAAATAGCATGTAAGTATGGCTTATGCCGAGTTCAGACTGCATGATTTTAGCCCTGATTTTGACTCGCTGACAGATTTTGAGAAATCGCCAACAAATGCCTGAAATCACAGGCAAATCGGTGCTCATTCACATGAGCGACAATCACACAGTGTGAACTATCAAGGACGCGATATGAGAGAATCGCAGATGAGTCGCCGATGCCTGTGCTAAATGCTAAATATCTGGAGCTGTCGGCGATTCAAATCATGCCGTGTGAATTGTTTGAGAATAGCATCGGCGATCACCTACAGCCAATGAGAGAGCAGCATTCACTAGTATGGGTACCTGCAGGCCAGTGGGAGACTGGGGGAGAAGTTAAAAGCGCTCTTTTTCAGTTTATTTAGACCCAAGAAATGGAGGAAAAACGTGTGTAAATTTGGCAGGAGCACTGTGTCTGTTTGACGTGTCATCTGATCAATGTTACAGCCAGGTCGAAAAGAAAAAAACAACTTGAGGAGAGATTGCTAATTCTCTTCAAAAGCCAGGTGAGCGACAAAAGTACATTTTCTAAAGCTTAAAGCCTTTTTTTTCCATTCTGTAGTTAATAACAAAAGATATACTTTGTGACCTCGCATTGTTTGGTTGTGAGACGTAGTTTGGACAAAGTTGTCTGTGATTCTTCCTATTTTAAAGTCATGCAGTATGAACTCCCCTGTCGCCGATCTGTCCTACAGTGTGAACACAGCGCAGACAGAACGCTACCCCAGATAGTCATGCAGTGTGAAAACATCCGTGACACGACTACTTTGAAAATCATGCCGTCTGAACTCGACATTAGTAATACGTGTAATTCCTGCACACCGCCTGCCAAACACTAAGCATACAGTAGTCGCTTTAGGACAAAGCACGTGAGAGATTGAGACCAGCGATCCTTGCATGCAGAAAATAATGCACATTATGACAAGTTTTGCTTGCTACACAACTGAAAACTGGCTAGATATAATACAGTTTTTCATTCAGAATTGTAGTATTTTTATTTTATATTATTTTTAATTACTTACTTTTATTATTATTATTATTTACCTCGCCACTGGCTTGCTTGGTTTGGGACTTTTGGAGCTGCGCATCGATTGATTTGCTGTCCAGTGTTTAAACTTTCAGAAGTGAAATTTAAACCACACTGAACTTCAACTCTGAAGTCTGGACTTTACTAGAACTTCTATGTTAAGCGGCTTTGACACAATCTACATTGTAAAAGCACTAGAGAAATAAACATGAATAGAATTGAATTGTAGTATTATAAAGTACTATAAAGCTTTCTAACTGGTGAACGACATGGTCTAGTGGGTCTCTGTCACCTTTAAGGTGCGCGTTCATGATATCAGGAGGCGTAGCTTTGGACGGCAGGGGAGGGATTGTTTTTCAAACATATTTACTGTAGCTAACCGGTTAGCATTTACCTAAGCATTTATTAAACCTAATTAACTTTTTAAAATGAGTTAAAGCAACATCAAAATATTTGCTGTCTTGACTTTTTGTCATTACATTTTTACAGTGTACATACATTACTCTATACAGTAATATACCTGTAGACTGGTCAATTTGTATATTTTTGTTCTCTATTTACGTCTGTAACCAGGGATGTGACACTGACAACAGAAGTGTGGATCAACATGCAGGTTTAATAGCAAGGTCAGGTAAGCAGTGGTCAATACAGGAGCAAACAGATGTATGAGGGCAATCCAGAGTCGTAGTCAATACAACAGGCAGATTGTCACAAGGCAGGCAGAAGACAAAAGTAAAACTAGAAAACAAGGCGAGGATCAAAACCAGGCAAAACAAGACAAAGGAAACGCGTTGTAATGTCACTTACAGCAAACAAGACTCAGCAATGAGTGTCTCAAGGTGAGCTGTGTACATACTGTATGTGTGTGTAATCAGTACTTGAGCAGCATCAGCTGTGTGCTTGCAATCAGTCATAGATATATACGCTAGATATCGCATAGGGACCCTGAGCATGCGTCAATAGCGCCGCCACATTGGTACAGTGCTTCTAGGACAAACGTCATTCAAGCGCACTAGTCAAGACAGTGTGCCAATGTGAAGATGCTGGACTTTAGCGCTGTGTTTGCGTTGTAGTAACGAGCAAACAAAGAAAACAAAGCACAAAGGCAGAACATTTCATAGGTAAGATTTTGTTTTTTATGTTTATGTTTATGTTTATATTTAATGTTATTGATGATAATACAGTCTCTTGCTGCATTCACCATAAGGCAAAGTAGCATCAACTCGCACTAAATTCTAGACTTATGCTAGTTTTGTTGAATAAAATAAGCAAACTATGTTATGAAATATGACAAGAAGACGCTGCGCTGCCAGAAACTTGTATTATTGTCAGCTAAGTGAACGAGTCGTTCATAACGGAGATTCATTCACAAACGAATCGGTCCCTCCGTCAGAATGAGAAGTGAAAGCAGGAGAGGGGGTGTGTTTCAGGACATGGATTAGATCAAATTAAACAGGGAAGGAGGGTAATGCATTTCCATGCACACAAACACTCACTTTTTGTCAGGAATGCCCGTGCGGTCACGTCCATCAATGTAGAAAAGTGATGTAAAATTATAATATTTCGTAATTGAAAAAAATATTTGCGTACTGACCACCGGGGAAATCATAGATCATAGATATATGTGTATATGTGTATTTCTCTGGCTTTGGATGGCCACAGTCCTCCGCTTCACCTTGGTCCCGCATTCATTTCAAAGGAGCGCTACCCTGTACTAAAATGGCGGCTCTATTGACGCATTCGTTCTAATAGACAATAGCAGGGTAGGCGACATCTAGTGTATATATCTATGGCAATCAGTCAGGATCTAGATTGTGTGTGTGAGCGGAGTGCATTTATGGAGTTGTAGTCCATGAAATGGCGGATTTGTAGTCCGTTAGCACTTGTGAGTGTTTTCCAGCGATCTATGGTGTTTTAGATCGCCGGTGATCATGACAACGTCATACCTGTCAACATTGGGATGTGAAAATAAGGGATAACCTTAATCCCCAAATTACTAAATATGGTCATCTGGAGCTGTTTCAATGTAAATAAAAAGTTGAAATGATCAGTAATATGTTTTAGTATTATTATTATTATTATTATTATTATTATTTACAAAGGATATCATAAATAGTATACATTAGAAAAAGCTGCAAAAAAATTAAACAGTTTAGCCTATTAAAATTAATAGCTATTATAAAGAAATGATCAATTCTCATTAACCTTTTCTTCACTGTATAATTTAAATAATTCTGAATAAAGAGCAGCGAATAAATCTCTCATTTAGATTTTTCATTTGATTACATTAAATACCAGAGGTGTCACTGTGAAACTGCACACATCTATAATGAAAGCATTCAATTGCTTTCCTAACTGTTTATGCTCATTTAAGACCAGGATCGACATGATCACATTATTATGTGCATATGTCTGTCCAAACATGCACCCAAAACACAGAGTATTCACATTTGCTCCGCTTCTAATCGCATGTACAGAATCCGTTTGGGAAACAGCGTCTATTTATCAATATGGAGCGCGTCTGATAGTCACGCACCGCTTACATGAACTGTTTTGAGGATTGCA
Organism: Danio kyathit; assembly: GCA_903798195.1. Lineage (NCBI taxonomy): Eukaryota > Metazoa > Chordata > Actinopteri > Cypriniformes > Danionidae > Danio > Danio kyathit. The sequence continues at coordinate 5,920,819 of LR812535.1, forward strand.
TAGAAGGGGCGAAGGTGTCTGTAATAGAAAAGGAAGGAAATCGCACCGTTTTTACATTTATTTCAAAGTGTTTCATGCCTAAATAAAATGAAAACACAGAACAAATTCACGTTTAAGAGCAAGGGGCGTTCCATGGTGGTTCGACGGTATGGGTTATATATAGGGAGGATTGGCTCTTAAATGTTTATTGCCAACCTTTGGTTGAAAATACGGGAGAAATACAGGAAAATACCTTTAGGTGATGATACCGGGATAGAACTGTAAAATACGGGAGAATCTTAGGAAAATCGGGAGGGTTGTCATGTATGATTTATGTCTTCTTTTAAAAAAAATCCGGTCCCACTTTATAGTCACTTATACCTGTGAACTTACATGGTAATTAGATGTGTAAGTAGTATGTAACTACAGTGTATGTACACACGTTTACAGAGTATTTACTTTTGTATCACTGGTGTAACTACACTCATGTAACAACCCACTGAATAGTATGTGTAAGTACAAATGTGTAACAGGACATTGGTAACAACAGTAGGAAAGTACACATCTGTAACAAGAATTATGTAAGTGCATTGTGTAACAACAATATGTACTTGCAGATGTTTTCCCACTTCCACACCTGTTTGCAGATCATGTACTTGTGAACACTGTATGGCAGAACTAATGCTGCATTAGAAGGTTTCACCTTGTGATACCAGTGTACTTACATGGTAACTCAACAGGAACTGTCCACTTAATATAAAGTGTAAAATGGTCACAAATTACTGTGTAACTTGTAGAAATATCTTCTATGCAACACTTTAATAACAGTGTAGTTACATGGTAACTCCACAGGAACAGTCCACAATATAAAGTTTAAAATAAAATTCATTTTCGTTTCGGCCTAGTCCCTTTATTAATCCGGGGTTGCCACAGCGGAATGAACCGCCAACTTATCCAGCATATGTTTTACACAGTGAATGCCCTTCCAGCTGCAACCCATCTAAGCCGAAAAGAAAATGAATGAATGTATGAACAGTAATTTGTGACCATTTTACACTTTATATTGAGTGGATCCTGTGGATTTACCATGCAAGTACACTTGTTTCACAAGGTGAAACCTTCTAATGCAGCCATACAGTGTTCACAAGTACATGATCTGCAAACAGGTGTGGAAGTGGGAAAACATCTGCAAGTACATATTGTTGTTACACAATGCACTTACATAATTCTTGTTACAGATGTGTACTTTCCTACTGTTGTTACCAATGTCCTGTTACACATTTGTACTTACACATACTATTCAGTGGGTTGTTACATGAGTGTAGTTACACCAGTATACACAAGTAAATACCAGTGTGTACATACACTGTAGTTACATACTACTTACACATCTAATTACCATGTAAGTTCACAGGTATAAGCGACACTTAATATAAAGTGGGACCAAAAATCCTTTATTATTTGTGTTTCTGTCCTGTCAATGTCATTTTCTGTTGCACTGTGAAAACATCTGGCATGGAAATGTACAATAAAAAATTGTGAAATAAAAACATAATGACTTTACCTTTTATTTAAGCTTTATGATGCAAATCCAATTAGATCCAGTTGTTTTGCAAACAAAGCAAGTCTCTCATTTAAAGGTGCAGTATGTAAGTTTGACACCTAGTGGTTAAACTTGGTGTTGCACTCCTGGATCAAAACAATAGCATGCGTGGGATGCCAGAGAAGCGAGTGATTTAAACTGTTTTAAAAAAAGCGACGACACGCGATAGAGGGAATATTCTCCATATTAAAGGGAGTTTTTGTCCTAACCAACACCTCGAATTGAATTTATTAGAAACGGCTTCTATTTCTAACAGCTGAACTTGTGAAACCTATGACAGAGATCAGCTCAGGTAAATCTCGTGTGCTTTATTCAATGCTAAATGCTAACAATATGAGTTTGAATGCCATTTTACATTTAATGATGTTAACGTGGGTTAACATGTATTAAACAGATTCTAAACTTTACCATTTCATGAGCGAGTGCATATTCTGTGCTTCTGAAAGGCTGTGTTTAAATTTCTGCCGTGTTTGATCTGGTGCAAACAGCCAAATAGCTGATCACTGCCTCTCTCGTCACAGCGTGTTGTTAGGACACGCGGTTACAATGTAACCTGCTCACCTAATGTTGACGTTCGTAATATTTATGTCATTTGCTAATTAATAACCTCATGTGGAACTGAATCTGTCTCCCATACTGTCCTTTTCGGTCACGGACGCATGCTTTCAGAGCCTTTCTGAATGAATGTATGAAGTATGCTGTTTCCCAACATGGCAACCCGGGGTGCTGAATTATAATTGGCTAAACTGGCATGTGCATGTGAAAATTACCTAAACAAAGACAGCGTTCCGGCACGGAAAAAACATTTTCAAAGCAGAATATCTGACTTCAGCATTGTTTGTCAGTTAAACAAGTATGTTCACTTAGGATGTTTCTTAAATATCTGCACACATATTATGGTAATTTTATGCTTTAGAAGAGTAAAAAAACTTACATACAGCACCTTTAATATATCTACTAAAAGACAGACAATTTCACTTTACAAACTGTGTTGTATCATAATAAATCATAAAAATTTTGCATAGTAGTCAATAATATCACTGAAATGAATATAAAAACTGAATAAATATATATTTACACACATTTGCATTAGTAAATCAATGATTGACTAAAAGAATTCTGTGTGGGCCTACACACTTTATAAAAGAAGCCAAATGACACATATTATATTTGTATGTGCGTTCTTATTAAAATACTTTCATTTGCGTTTCATTGGTATGGGTTTGTGAATGAAGAGCATCCGCAAGGAGATGTTTGCATGCCACAACTCCTTTTCAAGGTCAACGCAACCTGAATATAAAAGCAGATGTACAAAATAAAGTGGAGCATTTTGGCTCCTTAAAGAAGTTGATCATTTAAAAAAAAAAAAACCAAATAGATGGTTTATAATGTGAAATGATTGCACATTACTAATGTGAAGAATGCAAAATTACATTTGAACTGTACATAGAAGGCAAAATGATTAGCCCTCCTGTGAAATAATATCAAAACCATACAAATGCAACTTAAACTTATACAAGTAAAAGATGAAACATACTGTAATATACAGGGAGTGCAGAATTATTAGGCAAGTTGTATTTTTGAGGATTCATTTTATTATTGAACAACAACCATGTTCTCAATGAACCCAAAAAACTCATTAATATCAAAGCTGAATATTTTTGGAAGTAGTTTTTAGTTTGTTTTTAGTTTGAGCTATTTTAGGAGGATATCTGTGTGTGCAGGTGACTATTACTGTGCAGAATTATTAGGCAACTTAACAAAAAACAAATATATACCCATTTCAATGATTTATTTTCACCAGTGAAACCAATATAACATCTCAACATTCACAAATATACATTTCTGACATTCAAAAACAAAACAAAAACAAATCAGTGACCAATATAGCCACCTTTCTTTGCAAGGACACTCAAAAGCCTGCCATCCATGGATTCTGTCAGTGTTTTGATCTGTTCACCATCAACATTGCGTGCAGCAGCAACCACAGCCTCCCAGACACTATTCAGAGAGGTGTACTGTTTTACCTCCTTGTAAATCTCACATTTGATGATGGACCACAGGTTCTCTATGGGGTTCAGGTCAGGCGAACAAGGAGGCCATGTCATTAGTTTTTCTTCTTTTAGACCCATTCTTGCCAGCCACGCTGTGGAGTACTTGGACGCGTGTGATGGAGCATTGTCCTGCATGAAAATCATGTTTTTCTTGAAGGATGCAGACTTCTTCCTGTACCACTGCTTGAAGGTGTCTTTCAGAAACTAGCAGTAGGACTGGGAGTAGAGCTTGACTCCATCCTCAACCCGAAAAGGCCCCACAAGCTCATCTTTGATGATACCAGCCCAAACCAGTACTCCACCTCCACCTTGCTGGCGTCTGAGTCGGACTGGAGCTCTCTGCCCTTTACCGATTCAGCCACGGGCCCATCAAGACTCACTCTCATTTCATCAGTCCATAAAACCTTAGAAAAATCAGTCTTGAGATATTTCTTGGCCCAGTCTTGACGTTTCAGCTTGTGTGTCTTGTTCAGTGGTGGTCGTTTTCAGCCTTTCTTACCTTGGCCATGTCTCTGAGTATTGCACACCTGTGCTTTTGGGCACTCCAGTGATGTTGCAGCTCTGAAATATGGCAAAACTGGTGGCAAGTGGCATCTTGGCAGCTGCACGCTTGACTTTTCTCAGTTCATGGGCAGTTATTTTGCACCTTGGTTTTTCCACACGCTGCTTGCGACCCTGTTGACTATTTTGAATGAAACGCTTGATTGTTCGATGATCACGCTTCAGAAGCTTGGCAGTTTTAAGAGTGCTGCATCCCTCTGCAAGATATCTCACTATTTTTGACTTTTCTGAGCCTGTCAAGTCCTTCTTTTGACCCATTTTGCCAAAGGAATGGAAGTTGCCTAATAATTATGCACTCCTGATATAGGGTGTTGATGTCATTAGACCACACCCCTTCTCAGTACAGAGATGCACATCACCTAATATGCTTAATTGGTAGTAGGCATTCGAGCCTATACAGCTTGGAGTAAGACAACATGCATAAAGAGGATGATGTGGTCAAAATACTCATTTGCCTAATAATTCTGCACTCCCTTATATGCAAACATACCTTGTTTACTTTTTTGCATGATGAAGAAAGATATAACTTGTTTTATAGGTATATTATGTGCAAATTGAAATTTAAACACGGTAAGACTTTATTTTGATGGTCCATTTGAGTATTAGTAGACTGTCTGCTTAATATCTGTTGATATGCTCTTCTTAACAGACATTTAACTGACTATAAGAAACTTTGCAAGTGCATGTCAACTTACACTAACCCTAACACCAACCCTAACCCCAACCTAACAGTCTACTTATAATCTAATGAGAATTAGTTGGCATGTAGATGCAATGTAACTTAAATTCAACAAACGGACATCAAAATAAAGCGTGACCAAACATACTGTATAAATAGTGTTGTTATTTCACAATATTTATCAAGTGTTCATAACAGAAATAGCAAAACAATGTCAGCAGATTCTGTCTAGCTCTAGTTATAGGCATAAAATTGCAGGAAAAACTGCAAATGAACACACATGAACTACGTTATACTGCATTTTACTTTCTAAACTCCAGCAGGTCACTGTCAGTAAATCAAACACACTTAACAAATCTGAATGTGTGGCTTCTGCCTGCGGACTGAATGAAAATATTCCTACATAATCATTACATGAGTGCTGTTGTTCTCTGCATTTAAATTGCCTAAAGGTGTGTGTTGCACCACATGTTTCTGATGTGAGGGAAATTTTAATAAGAAGTGGCATGTTGTTTTTTTGTTTTTTGTTTGCAACCCATGCTGATTGGGAATATGTGCCCAGGGCTACATTTTTGAGAACCAAGAAATATGTCTCCTGGCCTACGATGTCTTTTAGTTTTCACACATCCACTAGAGGGCACCGTGTAAATTTTTGACAATCTTAGTCTACGTCTAATAAATTAAATTCATCTAAAAATGCTCCATGTCCACATTATCGTTTTGAATTCTTCGTCATCCACACAAAAACGACTAAAACACTTTTGTTCAGTACTACGCATGAGCAAAGACGTAGGACACTTTTACCTGCATCATATGCGCCTGCTGTTTATTTACTCTCCATTTTTTTGAAACATTGCGGCAAAATGTTGCATCTGTGGTCTGCTTCCGCCTAGCGTTGTCATGATACTGGAATTTTGGTACCAATCGGCACTGATATTTTAAAACGTCCATTTCCCGTTAGCATTTAAGCGCTGTTGATTGGTTCTTAAACACCACTGATTTGTCATCGTGTTCACATTCTCAACAGAAATGACTGTGGTTGACCGTGATCAGTTTACCGTTCTTCACCACTGTTCACAGAGTGCAAACACAGATACACGCACTGGAGCATTTTAAAGCCACGAGGATCTCCTAAACTTCAACTCTGAAATCTGGACTGACACATTTTCAATTTACTAAAACTTCTATGTTAAGCTGCTTTGACACAATCGACATTGTAAAAGTGCTATAGAAATAAACATGAATTGAATTGAATTGCGTCACATGATTAAAATACGTCATCATTTTCAAAAGCCTCCATTTTCACAGTCCACACTGCAACACGAAAACAGTGTTTTCAAATTGATCCACTTTGAATATATTTTGCACGGCAAGCACGACCAGATGCGTGCGAGAAGGACGTTTAGATTGGAAATGAACACAGCGCCCCCTGGTAGATTTACGAGTAATTACACACATGAGAAAACGGGCCCTAACGTATTTTAGGCCATGTCCACACTAATAAGTTTTCTTTTAAAAACTCATATTTCTTAATATTTCGGCTTCCGTCAACACTAATGCAGTGTTTTTAGGAAACGGAAAGGTATCTATTTGACAATGCCATCTCAGTGTGGACCCGAAGTCTTTTAAACTAAAACATTTTAGTATGGACATGGTCTAAAATACGTTACTGGGACAAGTTTTCTCATAACTGCCATTTTTCGTAAATCCACCAGAGGATGCTGTGTATATTTCTTCCAATCTAAACGTCCTTCTAGCGTGCATTCGGTCAGCTTGACGTGCATAATATATTAGCTTGATATCAACTGACCCACACAACCCCTTCCCTAAACCCAACCCACAGAGTTTTCAAACACAAACTAGAAGAGAAAAGCCATCACGATCACATGCTTCTACCACAATCTCACACTGCTGTTTTTTTGGGGGGTTTCGTTTCACCTGGTTTCTGGAACCATTCTTCGCTGGACTCGAACCCTGATTATGTTAGCTCCCAAGTCTAATGCAGCTCATGTTGAGCTACCGAGCGAACTAGTCATTCCAGAACAGCCGTCCATACGGAGGTAAGCAGCGGTAGCACCCTTTAGTGTTTCTTTTACACACAAAATGCAGCCATATGTACCCATGACAGGGTTCAACGCTAAGAATTTTTTTATACTGGCCCGATTGGGCCAGTGGTTCATATTTTTACTTGCCCTGCCAAAATTTTCACTGGCCCCACCAAAAAAAAAAAAAAATTATAGCTATTTCTTAGCCACATACAATATTTTAAATAATGTTTCAAAAGCCAAACACAATTGTAATACCTACCCTTTTTATTCAGCATAACATTTTTATATATATATATATATACTAGGGGTGTCAAAATTAATCGTTTCTTCGGTGCACCGCGATGCAGATGGGGACAATTCGATATCGGTTCAGTAATAGATCATAACCGGTTATTACGCACTGACGTCATTTATCCCCTATGCACGATGTCGCGGTAGAATACTATGGCAATGGAGGCGAGGGTGAGTAAATAAAACACTCCTACTACTTAAAAAGCAGATAATTGTGCACGTGTGAGTGTGCTGGACACTGTCTTTCACTGACACTGAGGAATGGTAAAGCACGAGCCGCTATTTCAGTACTTGGGAGAAATGATGTAAAACTCCATCTCTGCCCCTCTCTCTCTCTCTCTCTCCCACACACACACACACACACACACACACACACACACACACACACACACACACACACACACACACACACACACACACACACACACACACACATTTAAGGCATTTGACCCGTTGGCATGTTCGTGAGGTAAATACTTAAAATACTAAATACTTGTGGATCCAGACACAAGCGTGCCTGTGGTGCGAGTTTATTGTATTGTATTTATTCTATTACGGATTACCTGATAACCGCGAATTATGCGCATATAGACTGACCCACGGCTGTTTTTCCCGCGTCACTCATGGGTGAACGGCGCTTTTATTTCTAAATCCAAGCGCAGCCCTTTCTGTTTAGCGGGTGAAGACGGTGACCAATCATATGGGGTGTAAGAACTTGCCAGCGCTCAAAAAGCAAGCGAGATAATATTTACATCATTTATTTGTTATGAATGCTCGTGCTGTCTTCTGTGCATGTATTGGAGTTTTGTCTAAAACATTCACAAAGAGTGTTTTTTTTGAGCAGGTCAAATTAAAGGTGCAGTTCATATATCTGACTGCTTGTATTAAAGGACAAAATTGTATTACAAGTAATATATAAATATAAACTTATTTATAGATTAATACAATTTTTTCTTGTGTTGTAAAGAAAAAAATCTAATTATGTATGGAAAGCATCGTCAATGCACCGTGATGCACCGAGATATCGAATTGAACCGAATCGATGGCATAATAATCGGAACCGAACCGTGAGACTAGGGTAGGTTCACACCCCTAATATATACACATTTACACTACCGGTCAAAAGTTTGGGGTCAGGGTCATTTTTTTTTAAGGAAAATTATTCAGTTAATTTATTAAATGTGAATACATTTTTTTTTAAATTGTTAAATATTTATTACAATTTTTAATAACTGCTTTTCTTGTATGTAGTTTCAAATAAAATTATTACTCCAGACATTATTGCTTTTATTACTATTACCATAAAAATAATAATAATAATAATAATAATAATAATAATAATAAAAACAATAATAATTAATATTAGAGTGATTTCTGAAGGATCATGTTACTCTGAAGACTGGAGTAATGAAGCTGAAAATTCATCTTTAAAATCACTGGAATAAATGATTCAATTAAATGATAAACTAATTTTATAGTGCAATAACATTTTATAATGTGTACTGTATTTATGATGAAATAAATGCAGCCTTGGTGAGCAGGAGAAGCTTATTTTAAAGTATTTAACAATCATACTGACCTCAAACTTTTGAGCAGTTGTGTATATATTTTATAAGCGAAATTGTGCACTTTAATTTTGACACCCACAGACATAAATAAAAATCAGAGAGGTCAGACTTTCTCATACAGAGCCTCATTTCAGTTGTCAAGTTTTGTAAAAATCGATTGAATTAATCAATCTATTAAATAAACTTTGGCTAGAATTATGCATTATAGGCTTAAATTATAAAGAGAAATAACAGATAAACCGATCATCAGATCATGAAGCAGATCAATGTTGATCTTTCTTTCGAGCTGTCAGTGCAGAAATGAACAAAACAGGCCTAATACAACATATTATAAGATTAAAATATGGAAAGATTATCACATGTTAACTTCGGTCAATCTTTCTAACTGATAAACAGCTCTCGTTAATATTTCAGCATGCTTTCACTTTCATATTAGACATGAAACGCACATTTGTCGGTAGGAATGACATCCCGCCCTGCTCATCATTCCCTCTTCGTATAGCCGTAAATATGGCTATTACACAATCATAATACACTGTGGTATAGCCTGGGTCCTTAGTTCATTGGATTGTTTTGTTTTCTCACTACAATCGATCCGCTCAATCGAGCAGAGACCACCTCATTCAGGCAATCTCGGACCGATTGATTTGGCGCGGATTTGAGCGTGATTCCTGGACTCGCTAATGCCAAACGAACCGCGCTAACGGGGGGAAAGAGACCGATTCCGAAACAAACGTCTATGTGTGAAAGCACCCTAAGATTGTATTTGCACGCAATTGACAGACAGTTGCAGCCAAACTTTTGTGACAAGGCAGCACTGACCATTCTGTACACTGTCCCGAGCGTCTCCCATGCATCGGGCAGTCCTTATTTTCGAGCCCTGCATGAGCACATATTTCTCGGTTCTCAGAAATGTAGCCCTAGGCACATATTCCCAATGAGCATGTGTAGTTTATTCCTCAAGTAGTGTTTTGTACACAGCTGTAGACTGTTGCTCTTTCACTCCATTAGTCAATGATTGTTGACCACAACTGTGACTGCGGGTAAAGTGGGTCAGATGTGGCGTTGTGTGGTTAGCATGTGAGGGATTATACAGTCAGCTGCTCAGTAAATAAACTGTGGTTTGAGGTTATAAGCTCTTGTGACCTGCTGAGTTGTGTGTGTGGATGATTTATTGTGGCAGTGTTATTAAGGGTTATGCTTTCCTGAAGTTTTCTATTAAGCTTTTCAGTTTCACAAACCATATTAGCTGTATGCATGGTAGATTCACTTTGAACATCCTTGAAGGAAATATTAAAGTGTGTAAATAAGAAAAATAAATCACTCTAAAACCAAATATTTTTCAAATTATATATTAAAAATGAAGTTATTTTCAGTGTATCTGCCTCCTGGGAAATTGTAATTATTTTTCAAATATTTCCTAGGTGATTTTTAACAGAGTAGACATTTTTACGCTGTTTACTATACTATTTTTTGTGTTCTGAAAAGGTTATTTCTTTTAGGATGGCTGGACTAAAAGCTTTATTATCACGCTGCATTCACACCAGACACGGATGAAGCATCAAACCTGAGTGATTTACATGTTAAGCCAATGCAAAGACGCGAATAGCATCCTGCGGCGCGATACGCACGAATGAGTCGGCACCTATCAGATGACCCCCAGCCAAGAATTGGTTTAAATTAATGTTGTAATATAATTGAAAAATGATTTTCCCCAAAAAATTGTTTTGAAAAAATGTTAAAAGCATATTTTTCTTTTATTTGTATGCATTTATTTTGCTGCGTCCCAATTCGCATACTCATACTACGACCTAAAAGTATGTACTTTTTTTGGGGACGAAAAATATATACTTTTGAGTGTAACAGAAAAGTATGCAAGCTTTGGGACATACTACTTCCTCGTTACACAGATCGTTGTGTTGCTTAGTTAAGAGCCCTGTCAATCATCCACATTTCTGTCGTATTTAATTTCCTACCTTATTGGAGAAGCAGCAGCAGGATAATCTCCCATTCACGAGTCTTTCATGCAGAGAAATCTCCTCAGGTCTTTTGATAATTCTGCATTCAGACGGTAATGTCCAAACACGTCTTTATATAAGTTCAGTATTGTTGTTGCAGATGAAATATAACACAGACAGTGGTATTTAAATATTCTCTAGTGGGCTAGATATTAATTAACAGTCGTACAAACATCTTTACCGAAGCCTCTCTGCTTGACGGTTGGTCTCGTGCGTCCATCATGTTTGTAGTTTGTTTACACTTTTCACCCGCGTTTTGTAGTTCTAATCGAATCCACGTCCAACGCGCAATGTACTGTGGGCAATATCGGCGGTTAGAGTATGGACGCTTCTACAATTAAAATTTTAACCGGAAATAGTAAACCATCCGGGATTTTTTGGCATACTCTTTTCAACATACTACGATTTGGGACATACTAATTCTACTTTCACATACTATTTAGGACGGATAGTATGCGGATTGGGACGCAGCATTTGTATTTATTTATGTATGTACAACTCAATATATTGATATTTTAATGAAATAATACTGGACTGTTTAGGTTTTCAAAATATTTATTTTAGGGCTGTCAATTGATTAAAAAAATTAACTAATTAATCACACTTTTTTTTGTGATTAATCATGATTAATCACGAAAGTAATTAATCATGATTAATCATGATTAATCACGAATCAAAAAAAAAATCCAAAATACAGGCATTGCAAATATGGAAATTGGAAAATTACAATAATAATAAAGTATTGAATACAAACAATTCATCACCTTAGAATTATAGGGTTCTATCTGACATTTTTGTCAAAATTGAGTTATTGACATATTCTTTATAAATGACAACTTATTTACATTATGGGATGTTTTTTATAAGTTGTTTATGTTACGGGTCCCGGCCACGGAACTCGTAGGCAGATTAAAAGTGCCTGAATTCTCAGGAGAAACAAAATCACATTGAGACTTCAGTGTCTTTCCCCAGGCGCAGCTTAGTAGCATCTGTTTATTAACAGTCATATTATAGCAACATATCCTCACAAATCATGTAATGCAAAAATATCTTCACAAATCATGTTTCATTTAATCAAACATACAGTTTTGTTCTCTTCGTTTGTATAGTTTTTCTCTTTTTACAACAATGAATTCGTCACATACTTATACACTCTGTACTCTCATTAACACATATAGATATTATACCTTCTGTATATTTATCAGTAGGACACTGAATACACTTTAAATTCTGTCAACCATCTTTTTCATTTTTCTTTCTCTATAAATACCTCTATATATAACCATTTACCATAAAACTACTAAACTCACAGCACAATCATGCGTCTGTTATTTGTATCATTTAAATTGTAACAGTTACACTTGACATCAATTACCAATGTTACTCTCATAAACTTTACACATTAACAAATATAACCAATATATACAAATAATAAGTCATTTTCTGTTCAATTATCACATACTGAGTAAAATACATATTATTTACTGGGGAGTCAGTTATAACAAACATAACTCAGACCAACTGTCATTTTACCGGTACTTTCATCTGAATCGCTCTACTCAATTAGCAACTGTAAATAAGCTATTCACTTTAAAACACATAGGAAATGTGTACTCGCATGTTTTTTACATTAATTATAATAAACATATTCACTTTTTATGAAACATACCTGAATTATCAGGAGAAACAAAATCACATTGAGACTTCAGTGTCTTTCCCCAGGCGCAGCTTAGTAGCATCTGAAGTAAACACAACGAGTATCGCCATGGTAACCCACAGCTCATGCTTTCTCAACTGCTGATGTTGTTTTGTTTCAAACACAGTCATTAGTAGTGATAATAAATTACTTTTAACAGTATAGACCTTTTTCATGGAACGCCAAATTACCCATTATGCTTTGCGTGTATGCGCAAGGAGAATGCGAAGAACTTCCGGTCGGCAGCTGATGCGTGTAAACGGTCACATTTGGAGAGCTTTGAAATGATAGTTTTAATCTATTTTACCTGCTTTTATCATCTTTGAACTAATACTGTTGTCAGCGCCACCTCCTGGACTGATCATTAAAAAAAAATGTGATCTAATACGATGGCTGAGGCATTTTTCGCTCGTTGACAGACGGCATCTTCTGCCGTTTAAATGAAGCCTCGTCATCGCTAAAGTCAACAGTTTCTCTTTCTTTCAGATATATAACTAGTCTAGCCCAAACATATATAGTTCACCAAAATGTTTAACACACACGTAGCCTACTGTACTGTCCCACTAACACACTGATTTAATAACTGTGACAAAGTGAAAATAAAGTGACGTTTTGAAATGACAGAAAAACACAAACCGTGGTAAATACAACACACTAAATGAAAGATAAACGGCTCGCGATTAGAATGAACAGCAAATCAACCAGCAGAGTATCAGTAACAGACTTTTATTGGTCATTTTTGTAAATTGCATGACTTACACACCTGTTATGTTTCATGCCAGTAATCTGTAGTATTGCGTGCGTGTGTGTGCTAAAGAGCCGCTGAGCTAACAGCTGACAGGCAGGGGAAACACGCACACACACTGTATTTCTGACGGCAGACATATGAACTAGGAGAACGTTTTTCTCTCGCGCTTGAACCACATCTGACAGATTATAACGGCTTTAACACACACCTTTCAAAGTTGTGTGTCACCAAATCACTCCGTAATCCACTCAAAACGTTATTGAAACCCATTTTCGGAGCGCAAATTACCAGTTGTAAACACTGTAAACGGAAGTTCTAACCATTCACCGGAAGACGCTGGTCGCTATGGCGCTCTCCATGCAGCAGCCAAGAAAAAGGTCTATATAAATAAATAAATAGATACATTAATAAGAAACAAACATTAATTATTGTAGATACACAATGGTGTATCACATTTACATTTTAAGACGTTTTATTAAAAAAAACTAAACAAAAAAAGCTAATGTTACACACATACTGTTTGCTATGCAAAAACTTTGAAGCTCAATATCTCAAAATCAATCAGAACGCAGATAGAACATTATAATTCCAAGGTGACTAATTGTATTCATTGTAAAGTTGTATTGCGAGTTGAGAACCTTAATTATAAAGTAGAAACAATTTTGCCTAGTCCTCCTTAACATTTAGCCAGTTGCAGTCTATTGACATTATCGGGGGACAACACACACACACACACACACGCACACACACACACACACACACACACACACACACACAGAGAGAGAACGCGCAGCACAGCGCACTCCCTTCAGATCATCAACACGCACGATCGCGTTGATCAAATTTTGCTTAAACTAAAGCGTTCTTAAAGTATGGCTGTATTTCTCAAGCAAAGATTCTGACACAGCAAAGCAGACGCTTTACAAAAGTTGCATGTAGGGGGGAAACACGTCAAACTTAATGAAACATTTGAGGGCGCTTGGAGTCAACTTAGAGAGGAATGGGCTGTCTTTGACAGCTTGCGACATCATCTGCCACTTTCACTGAGTACATTTACATGGATCCATATTATCCTTTATCCATATTTCTTTACACATTAAACACACGCAGGACCGGAGCAAGCTGAACTGGCGCACTCAACCCGAAAGTGAAATAGAAAGTTACCGGTTTGCGGATGAAAGTGAGAACCGGGAGGGAGCAGGTGGGAGTCGAAATGAGATGAACGTGAGGACAGGGGGGTTCGCTCACTATTCTGCCCTGAACATACGTCGGCCACAACAGGCAATAAAAAAAAAACCTGCAACTGCGTTTAATTTTTTTTAACGCGCTAAATAGTTCAAATTAATCACGTGCGTTAACGCGCTAATTTTGACAGCTCTAATTTATTTAGTTATTTATTTAAACATAAACATAAACATAGATGATTTTTTCAATTCAATTCAGTTCATCTTTATTTCTATAGTGCTTTTACAATGTCGATTGTGTCAAAGCAGCGTAACATAGAAGATTATAGTGGATTGAAACAGTGTCAGTTCCGTTTTTAGAGTTGAAGTTCAGTTTAGTTCAGTTCAGTGTGTTTAAATTTTCACTGCTGAAAGTCCAAACACTGAAGAGCAAATCCATAGATGCGCAGCTCCACAAGTCCCAAAACCAAGCAAGACAGTGGAGAAACAAACTTCACCAATTGACGAAAGTGAAAGAAAAAACCTCAAGAGAAAGTTGGGCACGACCATTTCTCCTATGGCCAAATTACTTGTGCAGAGCTGCAGTCTAGACGCCGGAGGCTGGAGAACGCTGAGATTTAACTTTTTATTGATTTATTTACCTAAAATCTTGTAGATGTCATCTAAAAATTCCCATGATGTGTTGTTATGATGATTTTCTTCCCCAAATATTTGAAATGTCAACTAAAGATTTTCCATAAAACAATACTGTAGTGGTTAGGTTTAGTATTTATTTACTTATACTTAAAGGTGCAGTATGTACATTTGACACCCATGGGTTGAACTAGGTATTGCATGCCTGGTTCAAAACACACGCAAGTGCAGGTTGCCAGATTGATGACGTTAAAAGAAGTGTGCCTGACTATCAGGTCTAAAGGCTGATTTAAGGCAGATTTAAGTCGTGTTCTAAATAAAAGCAACAACACGTGATAGAAAGAATATTTTCCATAATAAAAGGAGGTTTTTTCCCAACCAACACCTGAAATTTATATTTTAGAAACATCTTCTATTTCTTGCAGCTGAACAACAGAAAACTGACAATGATCACCTTAGGTACACCTCATGTGTTTTATTCAGTGTTAAATGCTAATAATGTTAGTTTGAATGACATTTTACATGAGATTTATTGCCAT
The DNA here is from genome assembly GCA_903798195.1 of Danio kyathit. NCBI lineage: Eukaryota > Metazoa > Chordata > Actinopteri > Cypriniformes > Danionidae > Danio > Danio kyathit. The sequence goes on from LR812535.1 coordinate 5,936,420, forward strand.
ATCACCGAAAGCAGCAGCAGATAGTTCACCTCACATCTTGAAAATAAAATAAACCATTTGAAATTGAATTTCAGAACTGTGACCCTGTGCAAGCCAACACATCAGTGATTCAGCATCATCATTTAATCATGTTAAACAGGTTTAATATGTATTAATTAAATTATAAACCTTACCATTTTGCTGGAGTGCAGTGAGTGCACTACTCTGTGCTTTTGAATAGCTGTATTTAAATTTCTGTCATGTTTAGTCTGGTGCAAACAACCAAATTACATATCGCTGCGTATCTCATCACGTAGCGTGTTGTTAGGAAACGGGGTTACAATGTAACCTGCTCACCTAATGTTTACGTTTTTAATATTTATATTATTTGCTAATTAATAACCTCATGTGAAACTCTGAATCTGTGTCTCATTTTGGAGTTTGCTACTGTCCACCGGAGATCGCATTTCGTAGATGGACACACACTTTGAGAGCCTTCCTGACTGAATGAATGAAATACGCGGTTTTCCACCAAGGTCACCTGGGGTGCTAAAATATAATTGGCTAAACTGGCAGTGGGTGGGTTAAAAGAACCAAAACAAAGACAGCCGTTCCAGCACGTAACGCACATTTTCAAAGCAGAATATCTGACTTCAGCACTGTTTTTCAGATAAACAAGAATGTTCACTTATCATGTTTCTTAAATATCTGCAAACATGTTATGGCATCTTTATGCTTTAGAAGAGTCAAAAACTCACACACAGCACCTTTAAACGTGTATGGTTTGGCTTTTTAAATTTATTTATTTATCTGAAATCATCTAACTGTCATCTAGAAACTGTTATGATGTGTTGTGGGTAACTTAACATGTAACACAGCTCAGAATGTGTTAATATAAACACTGATAAAGAGAGTGTTAGAATGAGGCAAAGGCAGTGTTTCCTCTCTTCACTCCTCCTCGTCCTGAGGGTTCAGTGCTGCCTGAATGTAAGCAGAAAACAGACCTGGCACACTTCATGATGTTATATTTATTCAGCGTTCCCACATGCAATATTCCAGATACAACTTTTGACAAGTTTTAGTGAATGCAGGTGAATTTCATTACCACCAGCAAACCCGTCAGCGATGCCAACGTGCATCTTTATTGTGAGACTGAACAGCCGGTGTTTTACATTTCTGCTCTTTCCACATGCTTGAATTTATTTTTTAGTGGCATTCATGAAAAGAAGCATGACCACAGGTTCCACAAACTGGAGGACATTGTAAATTATCATGTGGGATTCCATAGGGGTCAAATGTAGGACCCCTGATTTTTTTATCATTTTATACTACCTTTAGGTCAAATTATTAGTAAGCATGGCATTTCTTTTCATAGTTATGCTGATTACACACATTTCTTTATTTTTTATAGTCTTAGTCTTCTTTCACACCTGTAGATTGATTGTTTTGTTCTGAAACAGGGATTAAAATTGTTACAATGTTGCTTTTTTGTTCATTGTGTGGTTCGCTTTCACATGGCGAAGTTTCTAAACGGACCAAAATAGTTCAAACAAGTCACGTGCGAGTAAACTCTCCTCACATTAGTCAGAGTTTCAGGGTTTATTTGTCAGAGTCCTGCTCTGCTGTCATATGTTGTTATTTTCATTTATGACTATGGGGACTTTATAAGCAAAATGGTGCACTTTAATTTAAAAAGGTGACAACCAAAGACATTGTCATCACCAGGGCTTGACATTAACTCTTTTGATCACCAGCCACTGTGGCTAGTAGTTTTCCAACGTTACTAGCTACCTGGCATTTTCACTAGCCACAATTTTGTTGTTGGGAAAATATATCTTATCTGCATAAATTTGACTTTGGCATCCTAAAATTACTCTATTTAAATGATGTGTTATGTCCACGTGCCTCCTCATTCATTTAACTTTTTTTTGTGTGTTGTAACCTTGCTCAATGGGGATAAGCAAATGTGTTGGGGTTTCATAGTGTCACATTGCAATAAGTTGTATTTCACATGACTTTTTAGGACTATACATAAATGGGGAATTAATCTCTTATTAAAGCAATGTTATAGTAAAGGATGATAATTAAACCATATTAACAAAAATAACTGTAAGCAAAAGAAAACATGTGACAACGTTAGGCATATTAATTATGTTCAAAGAATGGTTAAAGCGAAAGCAGCAACTGCTGCTGCTTACAAAAAATCTCAAGCTCTTGAAAGCAGGAGGACTGTGGGTGCATGAGCACCGCTTTTTCCAGTCTATTTAAAAGAGAACCAATCACACCAGTTACATTTTCAGGCATGGTTGCTTTACGCAAGGAAACGGGACACAGGAGCTTTTAAACACTTACACGCATTACATCAGCTGTGCGCGCAGCACTAAAGCCCTCGTCAGAGGATCGCCTGTGTCTCACTGTGCGCCTGATCATCCTCTCATTCGGTATTCTTTTGCTCGCCCGAACAATTATCAGTCATGCTTCTTTTTGATTTTAAGATCACATTTGCACACATATTGACAAACAGCCATAAACTAAAATTTTAATCTTTAATGTCGAGCAAGCACTGGCAATCTAAAAATTATTTTCAACCAGCCAAAGTGGCTTGTGGGAGTGTCTCTCCAACCCGCCACAGCTGAAATATACCCACATTTGGCGGGTTGGCGGGCGTTAATGTCAAGCCCTGGTCATCACTAAATATATATCAGAGGCAAGACTTTCTCATACATGGCCTTTGGCTAGAATTATTCATTATAGGCTTTACATTATAGAGAAATAAATGATAAAACAAGACTGCAGTTGAGTCAATATTCCTAATGGATGAAAAGCTCTTGTTAATAGTTCAGCTTGCTTTCACTTTCGGATTCGACATGAAGTAAAGTTCTACAAACTAATTTCGAGAGGAGCACATGATATGATCGATAGCGGCTGGTCTTTCATCCTCAATCAGCAATAATCCAATCAGATTGATCTAAGCCCACAATAAATGGCCCGATTTCACCCTACTGCCTTATCTTCCTTTTGGAAGAATCCCCCCTTCCACCCCATCTCCTCCTTTTCTTCCTTTTACCAGATGGAGCTCTGAGACCTACCTGATCTCGGAGTGCCTCACATGCTCATTGACCAGGCAGGAGCCCTGGGCTCAATTATCTCCGAGCTCAGGGTTCTCTCCCGGGACAGCATGCCAAATTTGCTAAAAGCGTCAAGCAATATCTAAGTGTGAATTCTTGAAATGCACATTTATCGGTAGGAATGACATCCCGCCCTACTCCTAATTTTCTCTTCTTATAGCCATGCACAGTATATTCCTATTACATACACTGGGATTAGGGCTGGGTCGATAAATGATATGATATCGAAACGTGTTAAAATTTATGTCAATAACAATAATAAGCTCTGGACTTTTTTACACTATATTGATCTAAGAGAAGCATTAACAACTTATATCGAAATATATATCGTTACCGTGCAATATGGAAAATAATTATTAAGATTACATTTTTTGCCATATCGCCCTGTGATATAGCCTGGTTAGTTAGTTCGTTGGATCGTCTTGCTTTCTCACTACAATCGATCCGCTCTAAAGTACATTTTAACCGAGCTGAAACCACCTCATTCACGTGATCTCAGACCAATTGTTTTGGTGCAGATCAGAGTGTGATTGCAGTGTTCACATATGCCAAATGAACAGTGCTAACGGGCAAACACACCACATTCTGAAACAAATGTCTAGGTGTGAAAGCATCCTAGATTGAGCGCCCCCTGCTGGCCTCAGTAACACCACTTCCAACAGCAACCTAGTTTTCCCGTGTGGTCTCCCATCCAGGTACTGACCAGGCTCAGCCCTGCTTAGCTTCAGGGAGTAACCGGTTTAGGGTTGCAGGGTGATATGGCTGTTCATGGTAGTCATGTTACAGTGATCTGCAGAAACATTTCTTGTTTTGTATTTCTTGTTTTATGCTCTGGCCTGCGCACCCGCTCTTGAACCATGTGTGTGTTTGTGGCTCTTTTATTTTGGTCATTTTGTAATGAAATGCAGACCAGCACTAAATTCCACAGAAATGCCATTCATAACATTTTAACTATATGGTTGTTTATTTGTTCATGTTATTATAATTGCATTTTAAAATGCCATTGAATACATTTTTTAGTCAAATAAAAAATCTAATAAAAAGCAAAAATGTGAAAGCACAACACAAACACTCAGAGATTTGTATGCGCTCTTTAACGCCAGTTTACAGTTTGAAGTAACTTGCCTAATTAGCATACTAATCTAGTTAAGTCTCTAAACTGCACTTGAAGCTGAATACTAGTATCTTGCACAAATAGTATGCACTGTCACCATGGCAACTACTAAATAAATTAGTAGCCTAATTAGAAATAAGTTACCAAAACTATTGTTTAAAAATATGTTGAAAAAATATCTCTGTTAGGCAACAATTGGGAAACATTTTTAAAAGAATTAAAATTTCACATGAATGATAATAAATTTGCCTTCAACTGTATAAACACTCACCGGCCACTTTATTAGGTACACCTGTTCAACTGCTCGTTAATGCCAATTTCTAATCAGCCAATCACATGGCAGCAACTCAATGCATTTAGGCATGTAGACATGGTCAAGACGATCTGCTGCAGTTCAAATCGAGCATCAGAATGGGGAAGAAAGGGGATTTAAGTGACTTTGACCGTAGCATGGTTGTTTGTGCCAGACGGGCTGGCCTGAGTATTTCAGAAACTGCTGATCTACTGGGATTTTCGTGCACAACCATCTCTAGGGTTTACAGAGAATGGTCTGAAATAGAGAAAGTATGCAGTGAGCGGCAGTTCTGTGGGTGCAAATGCCTTGTTAATGCCAGAGGTCAGAGGAGAATGGCCAGACTGGTTCCAGCTGATAGAAAGGCAACAGTAACTCAAATAACCACTCGTTACAACTGAGGTCTGCAGAAGAGCATCTCTGAACACACAACACGTCCAACTTTAACCGTGCATTCACACGGGGCTTCAGTGTCAACACTTGACCGAGGGCGTGTCTGAAGTTCGGGCTGACATGATCGTCATAGCAGTGTCAGCCAATGAAATTAGTCCGCAATCGGCTACTGTCTGAGAAAAGTTGAGAATTTCCCAACTTCTGCAGCAACGCCACTGAAGCGGCGCCGACGAAGCCACAATGCAGTTCGACAACGCCTAATGTCACCCATTCAAAGTGAGCGTAAGACAGGTGGGCTACAGCAGCAGAAGACCACAACGGGTGCCACTCCTGTCAGCTAAGAACAGGAAACCGAGGCTACAATTCACACAGGCTCAACAAAATTGGTCAATAAAACCAATGGAAAAAAAAACGTTGCCTGGTCTGATGAGTCTCAATTTCTGCTGTGACATTCGGATGGTAAGGTCAGTATTTGACATCTGCAACATGAAAGCATGGATCCATCCTGCCTTGCATCCATGGTCCAGGCTGCTGCTGGTGGTGTAATGGTGTGGGGGATATTTTCTTGGCACACTTTGGGCCCATTAGTACCAATTGAGCATCATGTCAACGCCACAGCCTACCTGAGTATTGTTGCTGATCATGTCCATCCCTTTATGACCACAGTGTACCCATCTTCTCATGGCTACTTCCATCAGGATAACACACCATGTCATAAAACGTGAATCATCTCAGACTGGTTTCTTGAACATGACAATGAGTTCACTGTGTTCAAATGGCCTCCACAGTCAGCAGATCTCAATCCAATAGAGCACTTTGGGATGTGGTGGAACGGGAGATTCACATCATGGATGTGCAGCCGACAAATTTGCAGCAACTGCGTGAGGCGGTCATGTCAATACGGAGCAAATTCTCTGAGGAATATTTTTTTAGTACCCTCAGTTCTGGAGGCAAAAGAGTACTAGGTACTAGTAAGATGTACCTAATAAAATGGCCGGTGAGTGTATGTTTGCTCATTTTGTTAAGTGAACTTGGGATGAAATTTGAGATGTTTCAGTAGTGGTGTGTTTAGATGAGAAGGTGGGTAATTCAGGCTTCTGCTTTAGCAGGAATGTCTAAATACTATTTCTCACATTTAAAGAAGCGTTTTTCAGACTTGGCAATGAGAAACGCACTGACAAACCCATCGCCCACACTTGACGCTGAGGAGGGATCTTTTTATGTTTTCCTTCTTTTATTTACAGTTTTGAAATGCATATGAAAAGTGGCATAAAATCAAGACGACGTTTAAAGGCTCATTTTCAGCCACTTATTTTGCTTTCTTCGACTTGCTTATGGAACTGTGAGTTCTGACAGCGGCATAATGAGATCCATCTTTCGCAGACGCAAAAGATGATGAATATGAATTAATGGTGTTGTTCCAAAAATACAATGGGCTATTTTTTGTTTTCTTGGTCCTGACGCACAAAAATAATGTGCACAGTCCTTTGTTAATTGCACTGAGATGCATATAGGCCTGCCCCTTAATACCATTAGTGCACAGGAAAAAGTTTGATTGACTACATTCTCATTAGTTGGTTATTTATTTATTTATTTATTTACTCATTCATTCATTCATTCATTCATTCATTCATTCATTCATTCATTCATTCATTCATTTTCCTTTGGCTTAGTCTCTATTTCAGAGGACACCTCAGCAGAATGAACCATCAACTATTCCAGAATATGTTTTACGCATCGTTTGCCCTTATAGCCACATCCCAGTATGGGAATTTTTAATTAATTAATTTGTATTTATTTATTCATTTATTTGTATTTATTTATTTGTATTTATTTATTTATTATTAGTGATATACATATAACTGGCAAAATTCTAATTATATATATATATATGACTGTAATTTATTGTACTGTAAATGCATGTGTTACATTTTTGAAGGAACAATGAAGTTTTTACCTTTTAAATTGCATTTGTCTAATCATTTAATTGGATCTTTAATAAAATTTACTTTTGTTTTCATAATTGTGAGCTCGAAAGGTTTTTAAAAAGTGCAATATCAGCCAGAAAAATAAATCTGAAATAAAGCTGAATTTACAGTAATATACATGTTCAAGTTTCTACCAGAGTCTTTCCAATTTTTTTTTTTCTTGTTTTGTACTATTAAATGATAATATTAAATGATTTTCACAGATTAAACAACATGCATTATAAGAATCCAGTTGAAAATGCTTTTGTTTGCATCAATTAAGACAACACAACATTGGGGAGAAAAAAAATAAACACCAAAGATTGTACATTAACATAGAACCCTTGTTAACATCTCACTTCAAACACTAACTTAAAAATCCCATTCAGTGTACAAAACATTCTTCTTTTTTGTTTGTTTCGTCCCCAGACTTGCTCTGTTTAGCCATCCCCACTCCCAAACACATAAGTCTCTCTCTCAAAAAAAACCATTATACATTTTCTATTTTTTTTTTTTTTCATTTTCTGTAAGTTGTTTTGTATTGTGTGCATATAATAGTACATCTTACCAGCTTCTATTAGACAATATTGGAGTTGACATTGTATCAAAACTAGCGGTCAGTCAGTGTTTTGAGTGAAAAACATGATACTTTTCATAAAAAATCTGATTGCGGATTAAACGCTTTAGTATTTGTGCGAAGGTGTTATGTTAGTTTTATTGAGAAACTGTACTATTGTAGTGTTTATTAATTGTTATATTGGTTTTATTTAACTTTAATTTCCATTTGTTTTAATGTTGTTTTAATGTTGACATATTATGTAAAAATCACTTTTATACGGGGTTTAAACACATTTGTGTGGTATCAGTGTGTGAATATAACCAGCTACTAATAGTAAAAATGAATACATTTTATTTTATATAATCACACTTGATAAAAACAGTCTGCAGAAACACTTTGATTGACGTTCTCCATTTGTACGTGTCATCAGAGGGGGAAAGCCCCGCCCACTAGTGACCATCTCTTCCTTATTAGCATAGGAAGTTAGTTTTGTTTTTGAATGTGCCACTATGCTGACAAATAGGCATTTGTAGCTCCGCCCTCTTTTGAAAAGAGCACAATCTCATTTAAATTTAAAGTGACAGTCACCAAAATGGCACAATTAGGTTCAAAGCCTAAAAGAGTCAGTTTCACAGAGTTGTAAAACATTATTTGTGTGGTATTTTGAGCTGAAACTTCACATACACACACTCTAGAGACATCAGAGGCTTATTTTACATTTCGTAAAAAGGGTCCCCTTTAGTAGATGTACATTTTTGTGCATCACATTAAACCAAACAAACAAAAATAAACATTTACTTTCCCACAAGCTGAAACTAAATCAGTGAAATGTTTGTCAAGTAAGAGTTTGAGTTGTTAAATCTACTGGCGTTCAGCAGGAGAATGATTTTTGCATGTCCATTTCCATTCGATGTTTTTTTTTTTAGTACCTATTTTCAGTGAGGTGATTAAAAGTCCCCCTCGATGCCGCAAAAAAAAAAAAAAAAAAAAACTTCTTTCCTTCCCCTTTGATTTACAGTCAATGCGAGGGAGATAAGAATTAATTAGTAAAATGTTCTCTATATAGATCTCACTTTCTTGCACCCAGTCAAATTGCTGGGGGCCGACCTTGGATTTTCCTGCATTATTGATGGCTCTAATCTGGAACAGCGGCGTAATTAAAAGAGCGAATGGAATGGAATATTAACAAAGCAAAATGATGTGGCGGCGTCTGCCAAATGGGTTGTAATTGGAAGTGTAGATGGTAATTAAAGGCTGGTGTGTTTACTGGAGACGTTCTTCTGCTTCAAACAGGTCTCTGGACACCCGACGGCAGACACGCAGGCTCAGGGCCAGGTCCTGGCTAATAGCGTCCGGTGGGGACAAACACCCATTAACCAGTCTACGCCCTGGGACACGGACGAGCCGCCCGCAAAGCAGATGAGGGAGAAAGATATCGCAGGTAAAGAGCTGAAAGAAAGCCCAGAATATCTCTTATTTGCTCTTTTCTTTCATGCCTGGATTGATTGCTTGAATTGGATTCAGATTAGGGGTGGGCGATAATGCCTGCTGTACAAATCTAATTCAGTCTTTTGGCAATTTGTAACTTTTTGATATTTATTTATTTATTTATTTATTTTGTATATATATATATATATATATATATATATATATATATATATATATATATATATATATATATATATATATATATATATATATATATATATATATATACATATATATTAGTGCTGTCAAAATTTAATTGCGATTAATTTATAATTAGTTGCAATTAATCACATCCAAAATAAAAGTTTGTTTACATGGTGTTTGTGTTTTCACAATGTATAAATATTATATATTATGAATATATAAATAAAACGTATATAAAATGTTTTTTTAAAATATATAAATAGATAGATAGATAGATAGATAGATAGATTGATAGATAGATAGATAGATAGATACATGCATACATACATACATACATGCATACATACATACATACATACATACATACATACATGCACGTACACACACACAGTTGAAGTCAGAATTATTAACCCCCGTTTATTTTTTCCTCAATTTCTGTTTAATGGAGAGAAGATTTTTTCAACACATTTCTAAACATAATAGTTTTAATAACTTATCTCTAATAACTGATTTATTTTATCTTTGCCATGATGACAGTAAATAATATTTTACTAGATATTTTTCAAGACACTTCTATACAGCTTAAAGTGACATTTAAAGGCTTAACTAGGTTAATTAGGTTAACTAGGCAGGTTAGGGTAATTAGGCAAGTTATTGTATAATGATGGTTTGTTCTGTAGACTTTCGGAAAAAAATGATAGCTTAAAGGGGCTAATAATATTGACCTTAAAATGGTTTAAAAAAATTTATAACTGCTTTTATTCTAGCCGAAATAAAACAAATAAGACTTTCTCCAGAAGAAAAAATATTATCAGACATACTGTGAAAATTTCCTTGCTCTGTTAAACATCATTTGGGAAATATTTAAAAGAGACGAAAAAAATTCAAAGGGGGGCTAATAATTCTGATTTCAATATATATACTTTATTGCAAGTGGGTGATCACAATAATTAACCTTGAAAAAGCCGAAGCTAACATTACCACATTATTGTTGTGTTTGCGATAAGGAAAAACACTAAACACATGCGGGCATTTCTTCTTTCTTTCTTTTTACTGAACTAATCTGCAGTAACGAAAACAGGAGACGCATTAGAAACAAACAGATGGCCAACCAAAAAGTAACTCAGGGTTACACAAAGAGTGGTCAACACAAAATACACACATTCCTGATATCTGAGTCTCATCTCACAGTCAATACAGTACAATTATTTTAAGGTCAAAATTATTAGCCTCTTTAAGCAAATTTTTTTCCGATAGTCTACAGAACAAACCATCGTTATACAATAACTTGCCCAATTACCCTAAATACCTTGAAAAATACCTAGTAAAATATTATTTACTGTCATCATGGCAAAGATAAAATAAATCAGTTATTAGAAATGAGTTATTAAAACTATTATGTTTAGAAATGTGTTGAAAAAAATCTTCTCTCCGTTAAACAGAAATAATAAACGGGGACTAATAATTCTGACTTCAACTGTGTGTATGTATGTATATATATGTGTATGTATATATATGTGTATGTATGTATTAAGTACATAAATATGTAAATACATACATACATCTATATATTTGAAAAAATGTTTATTTATACTATTTAGTACAAATTATGTAAACAAATGTATATGTAAAAAATTGTTATGTATGTATAAGTAAATATTCAGTTTTATATATTTTTTGTATTTTATATATGTTTTATTTATATTCATACACAGTGAGGACACAATTTATGTAAATACAAACTTTTATTTTGGATGCGATTAATTACGATTGATCGTTTGAGAGCACTAATTAATTTTTATGATCTTATTCCTACATTTTAGATTGATTTCATCATTCAATCCAGCCCATTCAATTAAATATGATGAAATCTGGTTTATATACGCTTAATTTGTTATTTTATTACACTTTGTCTATTTGCAAACCATGAACTCTTTAATGTCAACAAGCTTGAACTAAAATATTTAAACTTGACTGTCCAGCGTTTCGAAAATGCATGCAAATCAGTGCATGTTTAGTGCATAATCTAAAGACAACATTTCAGAAAACATGTAATAGACATATTTAGCAATTCAAATCAATCAGCTGTGGAAGTAGGATATCTATTAATTATTTCTACCTTATTTACCTGGTGTGTTGCCTCAAAATACATTTTCATCACAAGAATCTAGGTTAGAAGTATGTGTTTTGGATTATTATCTTGCTGAAATGTCCACTCTGGTTTCATCTTTATCCTCCTGCTAATGTAGAGGATGGACTAAAGCGGCTGATATTCATTTACACTGAGGAAGGGCAGAGGGTTGCTGAAGAACTACTGAGAGATTTCAGCTGCTGTCTGGGCTTTCACTGCCGAACTACACCTTCCTTTCTTTATGCGTTCAATACTTTTTCCCTGCATCATTTCATTTTAATACAGAACTTATATATGTCTCCATATACAGGGAGTGCAGAATTATTAGACAAATGAGTATTTTGACCACATCATCCTCTTTATGCATGTTGTCTTACTCCAAGCTGTATAGGCTCGAAAGCCTACTACCAATTAAGCATATTAGGTGATGTGCATCTCTGTAATGAGAAGGGGTGTGGTCTAATGACATCAACACCCTATATCAGGTGTGCATAATTATTAGGCAACTTCCTTTCTTTGGCAAAATGGGTCAAAAAAAGGACTTGACAGGCTCGGAAAAGTCAAAAATAGTGAGATATCTTGCAGAGGGATGCAGCACTCTTAAAATTGCCAAGCTTCTGAAGCGTGATCATCGAACAATCAAGCGTTTCATTCAAAATAGTCAACAGGGTCACAAGAAGCGTGTGGAAAAACCAAGGCGCAAAATAACTGCCCATGAACTGAGAAAAGTCAAGCGTGCAGCTGCCAAGATGCCACTTGCCACCAGTTTTGCCATATTTCAGAGCTGCAACATCACTGGAGTGCCCAAAAGCACAAGGTGTGCAATATTCAGAGACATGGCCAAGGTAAGAAAGGCTGAAAAACGACCACCACTGAACAAGACACACAAGCTGAAACGTCAAGACTGGGCCAAGAAATATCTCAAGGTTTTATGGACTGATGAAATGAGGGTGAGTCTTGATGGGCCCGTGGCTGGATCGGTAAAGGGCAGAGAGCTCCAGTCCGACTCAGACGCCAGCAAGGTGGAGTTGGAGTACTGGTTTGGGCTGGTATCATCAAAGATGAGCTTGTGGGGCCTTTTCGGGTTGAGGATGGAGTCAAGCTCAACTCCCAGTCCTACTGCCAGTTTCTGGAAGACACCTTCAAGCAGTGGTACAGGAAGAAGTCTGCATCCTTTAAAATAACATGATTTTCATGCAGGACAGCTCCATCACACGCGTCCAAGTACTCCACAGCGTGGCTGGCAAGAAAGGGTCTAAAAGAAGAAAAACTAATGACATGGCCTCCTTGTTCACCTGAGCTGAACCCCATAGAGAACCTGTGGTCCATCATCAAATGTGAGATTTACAAGGAGGGAAAACAGTACACCTCTCTGAACAGTGTCTGGGAGGCTGCGGTTGCTGCTGCACGCAATGTTGATGGTGAACAGATCAAAACATTGACAGAATCCATGGATGGCAGGCTTTTGAGTGTCCTTGCAAAGAAAGGTGGCTATATTGGTCACTGATTTGTTTTTGTTTTTGTTTTTGAATGTCAGAAATGTATATTTGTGAATGTTGAGATGTTATATTGGTTTCACTGGTGAAAATAAATCATTGAAATGGGTATATATTTCTTTTTTGTTAAGTTGCCTAATAATTCTGCACAGTAATAGTCACCTGCACACACAGATATCCTCCTAAAATAGCTCAAACTAAAAACAAACTAAAAACTACTTCCAAAAATATTCAGCTTTGATATTAAAGAGTTTTTTGGGTTCATTGAGAACATGGTTGTTGTTCAATAATAAAATTTATCCTCAAAAATACAACTTGCCTAATAATTCTGCACTCCCTGTATGTCTTTAGTTGTTACCAACATCTGGGGAAAATTTCAAGTCAACGGCACCTTTAGAAATATGTTTTATAAGACAGAGTTCAATACTTATTTCCCGTACTGTATATGGACAAACGGACTGCACTTTTGTTGATATCATCAAATGCATGTTATTTGGCTCTCCGCAGCTCCTCTATGGCCTCCACAAGTGTCCGCTACGGTCAGTCAGGCTGGCCTGTTGGCACACACGTTCACCCTGCCGCAGCCTCCAGTGTACAGCCAGTGCGCCACAGTCCAAACGCCCATCATCGGTGTGACCCCGGCGCTGCAGACTCCTCACCCGCAGTTACCCGCTCACTTCCAGCTCCCGCAGCAGCCTTCACAGCCCATGTCCAGCATGGTCCTCAACGTCCAGAGCCAAACGCTTGCGGTCGGCGGGCTGCCACCGATGCCCAGCGTCTGCCAGGTGGCGCATCCCGTCCACACGGTGGTGGGTAACGGTCACCTGACCCATCCCATGGTGCAATCCGCCGCCCTGACCTGCTCCACGCTGCCCACAAACGGACCTTTAACAAACGGCCTGCAGGAAACATGCAGTAACGGCCTGCAGATGCTGAGAACGGTCGGATTGGGGAAATATGAATTTACAGACCCCTGCCATCCCAAAGGTAACTTGCGTTTTGGTCTTATATCAGTTCATTTATTTTTTCATCGCACAGCACTTGTGCATCATTTCAAAGCAGTTTTACAAAAAAACATGATGTTTATAATATCTGTATGCTTTATAGTTGCATTTTGCAGTTTACAACATGGAAATCTGAACTAGCAATACAGTAATGCAAATCAGTTTATGTTCACAGGTAATCAGATTTTGGGCTATTTTATGACCCATTTCCACTGAGTGGTACAGTACAGTACGAAACGGTACGGGTTACACTTATCAGGCTTGCGTTTCCACTGCCAAAAAGGTACCAATGGTACTCTTTTGGTGGGCGTAGCGTACGACAGAAAATTTCAGTCGACGTCATTCTCGCTCTAGGAAATGTCAAAGTAAAGCTGTATGGGTCGTTCACATATCATATACGAAGCACTTCTCACAAAACAGATGCTTTATACACATAAATACTTGTGCATAAATGTTCATTACTAACCTTTCTATGAACATAATTTGATTATAACTGCAGATTAATGATAGTAACTACTGTAACGTCTGCAATTATATAAAATAAATAAATAAATGCCCCATATATGAACACTTACAGACCCTTACAGTCTCCGATATGTTACCACTCACAGAAAAATTACACACAGCATACATTTAGTCCTTAGTTGTGTTCAAAAACAACATGCAACATATAGCAAGTGCAAACCTCTCATCTGCATCTTTAATCTTCACCAGCACGTGTAACCTCTGATAGAAAGTAATTTGGTCATTCAGAGTTCATAATAGTCCAAAAGTGAATGGTAACAGTTAAACATGGCAGTTTGTTTATCTTTTAGGTTGCTGAAAGAATCATTTGCTCCTTTTCCGGCTTCTCCTTTGTTTTTTCGTGCTTCACTCTCGCGTTTGTCTGTTTCTGAAAGGATCGGATGTCTGAAGCACTTTAATAATCACGTGCACATTATTATCATCAGCGCAAGAAGTTTGTTATTGTAAATATAGCCGCGCGGCAAACGCACGCGAGAAAACGAAACCGCTCGTACTTTAGACAGCCTTGTAAACAACAGGTCACAGGGTAGATTCTGCTCTTCTTCTTAGCTTTGTGGCTGTACATCAAGATGACAACAAGGTTTGTTTAAGCTAAGGTCAACCATGGCTCATTATTATATGTATATATTATTACGGTGTAATGTCTCGGCTGTGTTTTTAATCAATGGTGCTTCCTTTGTTTTCATTCTCCTGCTTGTGTACGCGCTGGTGTCATTTCTCTGTAAACCAATAGCGTTGAGCTTTGCGTCTTGCTCCGCCTTTTGGTACTCTTTTGTTGTGCTAGGTACTCTTTCGAAAGGACACCCAA
>LR812535.1:5956447-5976447 GCA_903798195.1 Danio kyathit
GATAGGTAAGTAAAAAGCGTGGGGGGGAAGTGTTTGGGGTGGATGTGGGTTGGCTATCGGTAAGTGATGAGGGTGTGGGGGATGGGTTTGTGAACGGTAAAGGCTGATTTATACTAGTTGGCGGTGCGGTTGGTAAGAAGGGGGGGGGGTTGCAGGATTTATGGAGCAAATGGTAAGTGAAGAGCTTGAAGGGGTAGTGGTTAGGTGCGATAGGTAAGTAAAAATAGAGGAGATGTTTGGGGTGGTTGGGGGTTGGCTATAGGTAAGTGATAAGGGCGAGGGGGGGGATTTATATAGTAAATGCTAAGTCAAGAGCTCACTTCTTAAGTAAAGCTCACCTTCTCCGTGGCTGGCGCCAACGCTGCCGCGCACTTCTCAAAAAATGTAACTACACGTCGCAGTGATGCATAGCGCAAACTCTGTGATTGGTCGGCTTGGTAGCTGTGATGAGTGTGGGCGGTGCTGAGAGCCGCGAGCCTTATAGAGTGAGTGTTTACAAGCGTTAAGTCCATTGAAGGAGCTCCAGATGGAAACTTTCGTTTTGTGTTGATTATAGTCATTGCACATTGCACATGAGTGAGTTTTAGCTACTTGTAAATTAAGGGCGGTGGGGTACGGGGCGATTGGTAAGTAAAGAGTAGGGCAGGGTAATAGGGGTGGGTGGCTATCGGTAAGTGAAGTGCGGAGTGAGGGGGTGGTGCAATCGGTAATTGGAAGTTAGGAATAGGTTGGGCTGGCCAGATTCATGATTGACCATCAGGTCCCTATGGCCAGTTGACAGTTCATTCAGCTGTGGCGACCCCCGATAAATAAGGGACTAAGCTGCAGGAAAATAAATGAATGGCATCCATAGTAGAAACAAAATAAATGCTATGAAAGTCAAGGGCTGTTTTTTTCCAACATTCTTTAAAATATCTTCCTTTTTGTGTTTAACCACAAAAATTAGCTCAAACGGGTTTGGAACAAGTGGACGATGAATAAATGATGACAGAATTTTCATTTTTAGATGTACTGTCTCTTTAAAGTCCCAAATATCCAAATATTCTCATGCTGCGTTCACACCAAACTCAGATGAAGCATCAAGCATAATTGATTTACATGTTACGTCATGCAAAGACATGAATAGACGTCCTGCGATGCACTTTGTGCAAATGAGGCGGTGCGAATAACACGATTCGCGAAAATGAAGCGAATCGAGCATTTTTGCATTTGACGCAGTTATTCGCAATTCGCGATTCACTGGAGTTGGAAAATCTGAAGTTTAGCAAACATACGCGCCGCGTTAGCCAATCAGGAGCTTGTTCTTGTAGGGCATGATTATGACGTTGCCAATCATGATGTGCGACGTCGCCAACCTGTTTTCACCAAGTAGGACATGTTCCTGAATTAACATCTATGATATTACCAGCCAATCAGAATTAAGGGATATGTTTACAGTTTATGTAAAGTTTAGGCTTGCGGTTAGGTTTATATACTTCGAAATGATTATTATTCCCCTTTGATTTTGGGAATAATTTACGGTTTTGGTTGGGTTTAGGGGTAGGGAATAGCTATGGATTACATTTTTGAACAAAACTGATGTTCCAGGATCAGCATAGATGTTAATCCAGGATCACATCGTACTTGGCAAAATCATGACGTGCATTATGACGTAGTGCCTGCAGTTGGTGTCCCAAGGGGAAATCCTTCTGCCGACATCGGACAACAGCTCATCATTCAGGTATAGTTTCTGGAGGAGTTGATGAACTCACAGAGATGGGTGCACCTCTGAATAAATCTAGTGGACTCAGACATGGCGCCAAACAAATATACTCTGTTTATTAGCCTTCCAAAAGCACATTAAGCACAGCTACTCTCTCAATAAAATTCATGTTAGCCATTTAGCAACGAAACTATAGTCACCAGGCAGACAGAAGGCCAGCCCATGATGGGAATCCGCGTCTATTGTGAAGTGAATTTCATGCGCGAATGAATCGAGTAAACTCAAAATGTATCCATTCGGGCATGCCATGTCTTGTGGGAACACAGCATCAGAGTTACTTATCGATCTTATTTTAAGGGCAAACAGAAGTTTAAAACACCTGAGCGTTTTGTTTTAGGCTCATTTATTTGAAAATGATGTCATTGTTTGTTGTTGCATTTTGCTTTAAGTATATTATGGCTTTAAAGACTAGCCCAGACCCACCTACATACAAGCATATATTTGAAGCAAGATGGAACCCATGTCTAAGAATTATATATAACTAACTTTAAACATACAACGTAGATTTAGGAAACAGCCACATTATGTACTTAACGAGTATGTGAAACGTCACCCGACCCCCCCCCCCTCCCATTTTCCTTTTTTTCCAACACAATATAAAATAAACTTTTAAACTGTGCTTTAAAATAACACAATGCAAATGTCTAATGTTTTCAGTCTCCATCTGTATCCCTATTGACTATTTCTAATGTATCTCAGATTTTGTGTTATGTTCTAATAATAAAAGAGTTAAAAAATAAATAAATTTAAAAAAGACTATATGTCAAGTAATACCGTGTATTAAACAGCCCAGGGTCATTGGAAATATGCGCATCAGCCTACATTTTTGCTAAACGTGAAATACATTGGTTTGGGTACATTTGGTTGCACGTTTCAGTTGACACATCCACTAGAGGGCGCTGTATGTTTTGTTGTTTGTTTCAGATACACATCCACTAGAAGACGGGGCTTGTCATACAGATTACTGACCTAAACCCAACCAATAGTGTTTTCAAAAGCAAACATTAGAGAAAAGTGCACTGCGACTGGTTAGTTTTACCAAAAAACTGCAGTCAAACGTACTTATTTGCAGTTTCACAAAACTCTAGGCTGAGCATGTATTTCCAATGAGCCTGTGTTGAATTGTGTGATATCTGTGTAATTAAATAGATTTATTATGTAAGTACTCTAATAGATAGTTTTATTTACATCTCCAAAATTATCGTTAAGCGAGTGACGTGATGTTTTGAAGTAGAAAAAACAATGATTGGTTCTTGTATTAAATGCAATTCATATTTAACCATTAAAATGGTGTACATTTTCAAGGACACTTGATGCCTTCAGATAAACTAGTGAAAGTGGAACCTATGAGAAATGTGATGCTCTGATGCAGACCCTTTTGAGCAGTTCAGTGAAAGGAATAAACGCATAGATTTATCCTGAGCTTTGGCTGTTTTTCAGAAAAAATATTGAGACTTTGCAGAATGCATTTGATAAAGTAAGTAATCTGATACAATGCAGGAGGAAATAAATGCAAACTAATGGCTATTCAAAAAAAAGGATAGTCTAGACATATTAGCAACCCAAAGAGACACTAAGTTGGAATAGGAATAGATTACTGCATATATTTTCTAAATGGAAAAGTACTTGGACTGAACAAATCTATATTGCCACGGCTCATTGGAAACACTTGCCTTTTTGCGAAATGTAAAATAAGTTGCTCCAAGTATGTTTTGTTGCACGTTTCAGATGACAAATCCACTAGAGGGCGCTGTCTATATTTTTGCAAATCTGAAATATGATAATTGGGATACTTTTTGTTATAGGTTTCAGATGCACATCCTTCTTGGACACAAGAGTGTGGAGATGTTGTACAGATCAGCTAGCAAGCCACTAAACCCAACCCATAGTGTTTCCAAAAGAAAACATACACTGCAAAACCCAACAGTCAACTTTATCAAATGAAATGAGTGTAGTTAACTCAAAATTGACTGAAAGTTTATTCTACTCATTTGAAAAGAGTTTTGAACTCAGTGTTGAAGGTAATGAGTTAATTAAGAACCTCATTACTTCAACTTAAATGGAGTAAGTTCGCAGTACTCATATAGATTAGTTTTTTTTTAACTCAAATGGTTTGTATCAATCGGTTTCCTTAAACGGTTTGAGTTGCCTTAACTTATTGGGTTTTACAGTACTCAGTTGGTTTGAGTTCTCCATTTATTGGGTTTTACTGTGCTCCAATTGCTTCGTTTACTCAAATGGATTAAGTTCACAGTACTCATTAGGATTAGTTTTTGAACTTAAAAGGTTTGTTGCAATCTGTTTCCTCAAATGGTTTGAGTTACCTTAACTTTTGGGGTTCTACAGTGTAAGAGAACAAGTGCAATGCGACCACATAGTTTCACCTTGATTTTACAGTGCTTTCATCTCTTTAGTGGAAGCGTGCTTCACAGGACTCGAACCTGAGCACTCTGTAGCACAAGCGCAACATCGTACAATGTAAGCTACCGAGCAAACTGACCACACCAGAAAAGCTGACCCTATGAAGACAGATGACGCAAACAGATTCCATTACATATCAGAGACACCGTTATGTTGTTTTATGGTATTTATTTGATTTTGTGCAAAGAACTGAACAAAATAATCCTTTATTTATCATTAATATGTCCCTGTAAATGTCATTAGTGTGAAAAGGAACAAAAGTTGTTGCCCCCTAGTGTTGATTTTACCCAGAAACGGCAGTCAAACATAAGTTTAAGTATGTTTTTTTTTTTGCAGTTTTACAAAAATGTCAACTGAATCACGTATTTCCAGTGAGCCTGTGTTGGACCTAAGTAATAAATAATATGTTATTAGATGATTTTCTTGGTTTAGAAGTGCCTTTTTGTTACAGTCGATGCTTTTATACACAGCAACATGCACTGCATTCAAGGTTTACTTTTTATTAATTTATGCGTTGACCTTTGACATTGCATTGAGCTACAGAATAGGTTGTTGAATAAAACTCATACTAATTATTTTGCTTCACTTGGACTTTTCTAAAATGCACAGGAGTGTTAAAGAGCAGGATCTGCTCAAATAAACCGATTTTGTTTTAAAGCGATAGTTCACCAAAAACTGACGTTCTTCAGTCATCATTTACTCTTTTTTCACTTGTCACAAACCTGTTTGAGTTTCTTTCTTTAGTGAACTGTTACGTCCCGACCAGTCTAGGGTTTGCGGGAACAATAACAAAAGTATAAATTAAACTTTTAAATAATACATCTAGGGGTTTCCCCTTCTCCTGTCCCAGCTCACAATAATCACAACCAGTTTATCAAGGAATAACAAGGTTTATTTTTAACAATAAAGATCTCGGAAGCATCTCTTCGGAAGTGAATCCATGCCAAAATAACAAACAAAAAGACAGTTAACTTGCGGGGAAATAATCCTAACCTAATCTCTGCTCTGGACCCTTTACCGAATAAAAAGCTATTTTAAAGAATGTTGGGAACCTGTAACCATTGGACCTAATACTTTGCTCGCATACTGTTCTTCACCTACTATATACATGTACACAGCCATTGACATCTAGTGTATTTGTTTTTCCTACAACAGGAGGTTACAGGTTTCTGACATTTGTTTTGGAGGACTGCATCCATACAGTACATCTCTGCAATGACTCAAATCACTTATTAATAAAGTCATCTGGAATGGCAAAGAAAGCGTTCTTGCAGGACTCCCAGAGTTCATCAAGATTCTTTGAATTCATCCTTAATGCCTCCTTCATCTTACCCCAGACATGCTCAATAATGTTCATGTCTGGTGACTAAGCTGGCCAATCCTGGAGCACCTTGACCTTCTTTGCTTTCAGGAACTTTGATGTGGAGGCTGAAGTATGAGAAGGAGCGCTATCCTGCTGAAGAATTTGCCCTCTCCTGTGGTTTGTAATGTAATGGGCAGCACAAATGTCCAATAGAGTCTGGCTGCAGATTTGCACTTGAACTTTTAGGCTTGCACTCTCGGACTTGCATGCTCAGGCAACCGCGCTTCCTCTGCAAGTGACGTCATTTACAATCACCACCTGTGGCCACTTGCATGAAAGTCCTTCAGTAATTTAACTTAAAGGTGCAGTATGTAAGTTTGACACCCAGTGGTTGAACTAGGTATTGCACTCCTAGATCAAAATAAATGCACACGTGGGATGCCAGATTGAGTACAGGAGTACGAGATGTTCTGTTTAAGCCTTCATTTTATCACCAGATGCTGTCAGCCGTGCAGCTATAAGTAAAAGTTAACACCACGTACACCATCACAAAAGGGCTTGCGTTGACTAAGATTAAACTAATATTGCAGCTCATGAAAAGGCCGGTATTGTTATTAAAATGACGTATACAAATAATAAGGTATAAGTCAAAAGCATCTGTGCAATATCAGACATCACCCGTGAGAACAGCACGTTAACAGATTCATTCATGTCAAGTAGTGTGTGCAGGGCCGGTGAGCGGTCCGTTCGTGTATCTTTTGGTCACTCCAAAAATGTATTTTCTTGTGATAACGGGATTTTGTTGAAAAAATATTTTCCTCACGCAAGCATATATTTTTTTTTTGTTAGTTTTGATTAGTGTTGATTTCAAATGCAATAAATCTGTTTATATAAAACTTCGCAACGGTGCTCATAATTGGTGGGTGCGACTAAATTTTGACTGGTGCGCCTACATTTTTAAAGTTAGGAGCACCAGTGCTACCAAGCAAAAAGTTTAATGTCGAGTCCTGTCTGAGGTAAGGGATTTCATTAAGATTGTTACAACCAACTTTTTATCTGTCACCCTTACCTAAGTGCCTTTTTTCTAAGCGTTTCACTGTAGTTTCTGACAACATACGGCGACGGGCGCCGCAGTTGCTATAGTTACGTATGCAGATTGTAACGAACCACGAATGCCTTCCTTACAAAAGCAATAGAGTGAAGGAAATATGACGTCACCTTGTAGGCCAATCGGCTGCTAGCATAAAACTGGTTCCCTCGATAAAATCTCTATAGGATTTTCCCATAGGCTTTTCGAAGATTGCAAATAATAAGCTCTGTGTTCAAACACTGTTCATTACACTTACACGTTTTGTCCAACTGGATAATCCTCACACGAAAATGCAACTTTGAGCACTTTTGGATCTTAAATGCAAACGCAAGAATTGAAAAGCTAACATTAGGCTATAAACGGACTACAGCGCCTTGGGGCGCTCGCTTGTGACGTCAGCACCACCCTGCTACAGACAACTCTTCAAGCTTATTTTTTGTAGAAATTTGGTCCATGACAAAGATTTACTCTCTCGGTTTATCATATTGTAATCCACGCTAAAAATTATAATCACATGAATATACAAAAACACATATACCTACGTGCCTTTTGGATAGTTTTTTTTACGTGGGAAATGCATTTTGTTTAGCTTTACGGTTGTTGTAAAAGTTTTAAAACTGTATGTATAAATGTGCCAACATAGTATTATCATAAGACATATTTAAATAAGTGTATCGCTCGCGTGCGTACAGCCCGCTTAGTAACAGACGACATACAGAAATGAGGCGTGAGGGACAAGTCTATCAAATGCCTGCCGTCATGGACACAGAACAACATTCAATGTTCCTTTTTTTTGTCACAAAGTACAGCGATAAGCAGCCCATACTGTCACATATGCTATACATTTTAAGAAGTGTACATATTGCCGTTATGACAGAGTTAAATGTGTTCAGATGAAGAAAAAAAGCAGACGAAAAATCCTTTGATCAAATGACAGTTAATATGTGTGTATTTTTTTACAAATTTATTCACACGTTTCCATTACTGAGAGCAGGAAAGAGACAGACTGCACTGATAAGCAGTATCTCCATAATATCGTTTAATTAAAATAAATGATCAACAAATTAATCTGTCTTCTTGACAGTCTTTACAAGTGAAGGCATTATCTACTCTACACAATATCCCGCTTAGAAAAATATTACTAACTATAAAATACTAATCATGAAAATACCTAAATAACAGACAAATCCAGATGCCCAACGTAAGCGAGCTGCGTTCCAGACCAGTTCAACTCGCTGACGTACAATGTCTCCGACACCGGCTGTAGTCCCGATTAGCAACTTGATAGCAACCGTCTTTTTAAAGAAGCATAACCGATTTAAAAAATCAAGAGTGTGCTGTAACTGATGTGTTTTATGTCGTAGAATAAAACGTGAAAGTATTTTGAGTTTGTGTTCGCCACGAACCTTATTTAAGCGATTTAACTGAAATCCCATTCAAAAAACCCATTGACTTTGGGACGAGGGAACCGGAAGTGCTAAAATGCTAACTCGCTTCCGGGTTTTTGCATACAAATTGACGTCATAGTTCTTCCACTCCTCGGTTTATTTGTATTGATTGCAAGTGACATGAAACAGGTGCAGTTGTCGATAGTAAATGACGTCACTTGCATAGGAAGCGTGAGTGCCTGAGCGTGCAAGCCTGAGAGTGCAAGGTGCAAGTACAACTCTGCAGCCAGACTCTTCGCCAAATGTCTTGATACCTCAGGCTGTTGATGTTGCCATCCACTCTGCAGATCTCTCGCACGCCCCCATACTGAATGTAACCCCAAACCATGATTTATCCTTCACCAAACTTGACTGATATCTGTGAGAATCTTGGGTCCATGCTGGTTCCATTAGGTCTTCTGCAATATTTGTGATGATTGGGATGCAGTTCAACAGATGATTCATCAGGAAAATTGACCTTTTGCCACTTTTACAAATGATCAACTAAGTCAAGTTATTATTTGTTGCTCTTACAACTGGGATCAACAACAAAATTTTTGTTAGGTAGTGTAAATTTAGATTTTTGGGTGAACCATCTCTTTAACATAGCGACAAAAAAGTAAAACATTTAAAATAGATTGAGCTGTCAAGAGAATATTTGAAGTGTCATGTATCTAAACCTTGGATATACTTTGTCTTAAAAGTCAAATAATCTGCCTCATGAATCTGGAGTCCTCAGTGTCTCTGTTAGTGTCAGGTCCAGTCTTCATTTCTAACCTCCGCCTCCGTTTATCGCGTCTGTGTGGAAGCGTATCTCTGACAGGTCGGCTTCAGGATGAATTATCACAGCTTTATCTCTCTAAACAGTAGAAGCTGCTTCAGGCAGCTCGATCTGCCCCTTCTCTTCTCCGAGAACAAGAGAGACGTCCATCAGAAACACTGATTATACTGCCGAGACTCAAATTAGATGCATTGATTTTTTTTTTTTTGCAGTGTTTACTTCGCTATTGGAGTTCAGCTCGTATCTGAAGTTCTGCTTTTTTTAAGAGCCAATATGTAATGTTTCTTTCTTCTCTTTTTTAGCGTGTAATGCATCTTATGATCAAATCAAAGCTTGTGGTTTCCTACAAAAGAACAGAGGATATCCATGAATGAAGCAGGAGGAATTATTTATGACTATACTTAGAGTTCATTTAATATTTAAAAACTTAAGAAGTAGCTCAGTTTAGTGTTCAACGTACTAATAGACTCTAAATTTATTTCATCAAATCATTTATGCTGGTTCATTTTAGCTAAATCTGATTTTAAAAATGTGACTGAACCACAAAAACAGTTACAGTTGCAATCAGAATTATTGAACCCCCTTTTAATTTTTTTTCTTCTTTTTTAAATATTTCCAAAATGATGTTTAACAGAACAAGGAAATTTTCACAGTATGTCTGATAATATTTTTTCTTCTGGAGAAAGTCTTATTTGTTTAATTTCGGCTAGAATAAAAGCAGTTTTTAATTTTTTAAAACCCATTTTAAGGTCAAAATTATTAGCTCCTTTAAGCTATATATTTTTTCAATATTATACAGAACAAACCATCATTATGCAATAACTTGCCTAATTACCCTAACCTGCCTAGTTCACCTAATTAACCTAGTTAAGCCTTTAAATGTCACTTTAAGCTGTATAGAAGTGTCTTGAAAAATATCTAGTCAAATATTATTTACTGTCATCATGGCAAAGATAAAATAAATCAGTTATTAGAGACGAGTTATTGTGAGTTATTATGAGTTAAAACTATTATGTTTAAAAATGTGTTGAAAATTTTTTCTCTCCGTTAAACAGAAATTGGGGAAAAAAATAAACAGGGGGGCTAATAAATCAGGGGGTTGAATAATTCTGATTGCAACTGTATGTTGCTTGTTATGTCAAAATTACATTGTTTTTTTTTTCTTTTATGCCAAAAATCATTAGAGTTTTGAGTAAGGATCATAGATATATAGTAAATTTCATACTGTAAATATATCAAAACTCAAATTTTGATTAGTAATTTGCATTGCTAAGCACTTAATTTAGACAATTTTAAATGCTATTTTCTCAGTTTTAGATTTTTTAACCACTTAGATTACTTTATCTCAGCCAAATGTTTTCCTATCCTAACAATCTATATGAAAAGCTTATTTATTCAGCATTCATACGAGGTTTAAATCTCAGTTTTATTTTTAATTAATAAAGAAATTATAAATAAATACATGAACAAATAAATCAAAACGCTTATTAGTACCGGGTTGGACCCCCTTTTGCCTTCAGAACTGTCTTAGGGTGCGTTCACACCTAGACTTTTGTTCCGGAACCTGGCGCATTTGCCCAGTTAGCGCGGTTTGTTTGGCATATGTGAACAGGGCAATCGCGCTCGGATCCGCGCCAAAGCAATTGCTCCAAGATCGCCTGAATGAGGTGGTCTCGGCTCGATTGAAACGAACTCTGGAGCGGATCGATTGTAGTGAGAAAGCGATACGATCCGAGCCCGCCTATATCACAGTGTTTTATGAATATGTAATAGGCATACAGCTATATGAAGAGAGAGTAGGGCGTGAGTCATTCCAGACATCCCAAGTCTCCTGGAAGTTTCGGGAGTCTCCCGCAAATGCACAGAGACTCCCGGATGCCCGGAAACGAGTGATAATCTCCCGGAAATCCCGCGTCTCCCTCCCGATCCTCAAATACGTCGCGCACCCTTCTCATCACCCCTCCCCACCGCATCCCTCCTCGCTCTTCAGACATGTCGCGCGCACCCTGTCAAACACCACCAAACCACCCCCGACAGCTGAGCAGGACTCTGCAAAATAAACCGAGAAACTCTGACCAATGTGAGAACAGTTTACTTACACTTGTTTTAGCTCTTTTGGTCCATTTAGAAAGTTTGCCATGTGAAAGCGAACTGCACCAAGAACAAAAAGCAACAATGTAACAATTTTAATCCCTGTTTCGGAACAAATGAATCGATTCACAGGTGTGAAAGCACCCTTAATCCTTCTTGGCATAGATTCAATAAGGTACTGGAAATATTCCTCAGAGATGTTGCTCCATATTGACATGATAGCATCACGCAGTTGGTGCAGATTTGTCAGCTGCACATCCATGATGCCAATCTCCCGTTCCACCACATCCCAAAGGTGCTCTATTGGATTGAGATCTGGTGACTGTGGAGGCCATTTGAGTAGAGTGAACTCATCGTCATGTTCAAGAAACCAGTCTGAGATGATTCGCGCTTTATGACATGGCGCGTTATCCTGCTGGAAGTAGCCATCAGAAGATGCGTACACTGTGGTCATAAAGGGATAGACATGGTCAGTAACAATACTCAGGTAGGCTGTGGCATTGACACGATGCTCAATTGGTACTAATGGGCCCAAAGTGTGCCAAGAAATGGACAAAAAGTACAAATTTTTTGTGATCCTCTGTGAATTGTAGCCTTAGTTTCCTGTTCTGAGCTGACAGGAGTGGCACCCGGTGTGGTCTTCTGCTGCTGTAGCTCATCCGCCAAAAGGTTGGACGTGTTGTGTGTTCAGAGATGCTCTTCTGCAGACCTCGGTTGTAACGAGTGGTTATTTGAGTTACTGTTGCCTTTCTATCAGCTGGAACCAGTCTGGTCATTCTCCTCTAACCTCTGGCATCAAAAATGCATTTGCGCCCACAGAACTGCCGCTCACTGGATAATTTCTCTTTTTCAGACCATTCTCTGGAAACCCTAGAGATAGTAAACCTCCGTCTGGCACCAACAACCATGCCACAAAGTCACTTAAATCCCCTTTCTTCCCCATTCTGATGCTCGGTTTGAACTGCAGCAGATCGTCTTTACCATGTCAACATGCCTAAATGCATTGACTGATTGGTCGGTTACAAATTTGCATTAACAAGCAGTTGGACAGGTGTACCTAATAAAGTGGCCGGTGAGTGTATAACACAATGCATTATGGGAAGGTGAAATATATGTTACTTGTAATTTATGAGTGTATTTGCTGAAATCTGAAGTGAAATGCTGAGGCTGAAAGGTGTCTCTTTATAGGCGCGAGATGAAAATTGCTTCATAATCTTGACATCTGTTATTTACATCATTTGCATAATGTTAATCCTGTTTGTATGTTTATGCATATTGGAGGTTTTGCAATGTATTGTCTTGATAATAAAATGTGCTAGTCTATTTATAACAAGTCATGGAAAGACTTTCAGGAAGAGGAGGTCCGCTAAAATATGTACAGTAAAAGACAAAATTACTGTGCAATTTTTATTATTTTAAAATATTTCTTAAGTGATGTTTTTATTTATCATTCATTCATTCATTTTCCTTCGGCTTAGTTTCTATTTCAGAGGTCACCACAGCAGAATGAACCGCCAACTATTCCAGCATATGTTTTGTGCAGTGGATGCCCTTTCAGCTGCAACTGATTACTGGGAAACACCCATACACTATCTCACATTCACACACATACACTACGACCAATTTAGTTTATTCAATTCCCCTATAGCGCATGTGTTTGGACTGTGGGGGAAACTGGAGCACCCGGAGGAAACCCACGCTAACACAGGTGTAATAAAAAGTGGGACGCTAACAACAGAGTGTGGATCCAAACGGAGGGTTTATTAGGAGAATAGTCAAGAAAGCAACGGTCAACACAGGGGCAAACAGATGTATATAGAGTTGTGATCATACAACAGGCAGATGGTTAAAAGGCAGGCAGCAGACAGGGTAAAACAAACAAAACAAAGCAAGGTTCAAACACAGAAGGCAAGGCAAGGAAAAGGTGTCGTATTGTTCACAAACAGTATAACAAGGCTCAGCAATAAGGTGTGTGTGCTCTGTGTTTATCGTCCATGTAATCAGTTCATGAGCAGCTCCCAGCTGAGTGTGTGTGAAATCAACGGAATGAGGAACAGGTGCGTGCGAGCGGTGTATAACTGGAACTTGTAGTCCATATACTGACAGATTTGTAGTACTTTAGTGAACTGTGTGCTTACCAGCGATCTGCCAGGATTAGATCGCTGGTGATTGTGACAATGGGGAGAACATGCAAACTCCACACAGAAATGCCAACTGATCCAGCCGGGACTCGAACTAGCGCCATTCTTGCTGTGAAGCAACAGTGCTAACCACTGAGCCACCGTGCCGCCCCTATATTTATTATATTCTACTATATTTTTCTTCTGTAAAGAAAGTCTCAATTATTATATATTTTTTGGAATAAAAAAATATTTATTTTTAAAAAAAATAACGCTTGTATTTACATTTTTTAGCACCCTTAAAGGGGACTTATCATGCAAAAATCACTTTAAACACTTTAAACACAGTTGTGTGGCAGCAGTCAGTGAATATAACCAGCCTCTTATGGTCAAAATGAATTAATTCTACTGTTTATAATCACACTTGATAAAAAGAGTCTGCAGAAACACTTTAATTGACATTCTCCCTTTGTACGTGTCATCAGAGGGGGAAAGCCCTGCTCACTAATAACCATCATTAGCATTGGACGCTATAGCTTAGATCAGGCCCAAAAAAATGAAATCCAACCGTACCTGAGCCCATACATCTTGTATCTGAACCCAACCCAGTTCGACGCATTAATTGTAATTATGAGCCCGATCCCGAATTAAATCAGACTGTTTTTAATGCGGTGGTCGTTATAACAGACATTCTTAACTACAACTCTAAGTAGCTTGAACTACAGAAATTAGTTTAGATTTATCTTAATGAATAATGCAACAAGGATGAAGCATGTAAACTGCATTGTTTATTCAGAATGGATCATAAATAAAGAGGACAACCCAGGCTCATTCTGAAAACGTAGTCCTGTGGACGTTTCTGGAGACTGCAGAATATCTCGTGAGTGCCGTTGCGCCCGTGCTGTTCTCGCATAAACCCACCAGAGGCTGCTGCCGACCAACCGACCGACTGTCTATCTGACTGAATGATTGACTGGGCGACCGGCCAATCGACGTAACATAAATTCCGCTTTTAAATAATAGGTCACCTATAGCTTTCGCCATGAGGCTTTGTTCAAAATGATATCAGTGTTTTCAAAGGGCACTGGAAAAGGAGCGTAATTGTAAACATGAAGATCGCTAAAATTGAACTCTAAAAATACTTTGAAAGCAAATTACACCTAAGAGAGATGACTTTAATGCTTTTTTATTTTTAATAATTCCAACTTTGAATGTTAGAATGTTCTAAATGAATAGGGCATAGGGGGGATAAGTGGGAATAGAACACAGCCAGGAACTATGTTTCTAACTACAGCTCCAGAGCTGTCGTTTCAAGTGCTCAAGTTTGCGACGCAGTTTGCGAATGTTTGTTGGAACGATGGGTTTGGGAAACAGCAGATCAATGAACTATGTTTGTAACGACGGAACTTCCGACCTTAGTTGGCTAACGACGGTTTTGGGAAACGCACCCCTGGTCAAGTCTGGGCTTGGACAAAGAATCTAAACTCTATAGGATGTCATATTTTTGAATCTGCCACTAGGCTGACACATAGGCATTTGTTGCTCCGCCCTCTTTTGTAAAGAGCACAATCTTATTTAAATTTAAAGCGGCAGTCACCAAAATGCCATAATTAGAATCAAAGCCTGAAAGGGTCAGTCGGCTACGGAATAAACCACTGTTGTTCAGTGACCTAGTTAACTTAATTAACCTAGTTAAGCCTTTAAATGTCACATTAGGCTGAATTCTAGTTCATTCATTCATTTTCTTTTAAGCTTAGTCCCTTTATTAATCTAGGGTCGCCACAGCGGAATGAACCGCCAACTTATCCAGCATACGTTCTATGCAGAGGATGCCCTTCCAGCTGCAACTGAATACTAGTATCTTGCAAAATAACTAGTAAAATATTATGTTCGATCATCATGACAAAGGCAATGACTTGAAAAATAAGTTACTAAAACTATTATGTTTAAATGCGTTGAAAAAAAATCTACTTATTATTGTTTAATATCACTGAATTCACTCATCTCATTACCAATCTCTACATTTTTCCACTTGGGTCAGAAATGTTTTTTTTTTTTTCCTTGTTTGGCGACGAGTTTTCTTTAAGCTGCAGGACACATGCATTATACAGGAGCTCCTAAATGACTGCGGCTCCTCATTAATGTGCAGAGTCAAGCACAATCGCAAGAGAGACACGAGCTAAACTGCAATGATGGGTTTTGTTTTAAAGCTCCTCGAGCAGGAAACTTCAGAAGATCCAATGTCTATTCAGCAACATACAGTAGGGGCTATTTAAGGCACACTAGGGCTCTTCCAGAAGGTCGGTAATTATGACTTTTAAAAGAGAAAGGATTTATAAATATACTTACAGTTCATTTATTATTTAAAAGCTTAAGAAATAGTTAGTATAATTAGTATTTAATGTTCTAATGGACTGTGTAGAGCGTTCTAAATCAGTCATTCATGCAGGTATATATTTATATATTTAAGAAATAAATAGAATAAAAATGCTGTAAATATATTTTTGTGGTTTAAAGCCATAGAGTGATATGGCCACAGCAGCCCAAGACCGGTTACTCACTGAAGCTAAGCAGGGTTGAGCTTCGTCAATACCTGGATGTGAGACCACATGGGAAAACTAGGTTGCTATTTGAAGTGATGTCAGTGAGACCAGCAGGGGGCGCTCAACCTGTGGTCTCTGTGTCCTAATGCCCCAGTAAAGTGAAGGGCACACCATACTGTCACACGGGGGTCAGCTTCAACGCTTCCCATTCACTTTGAATGGGTGATATCAGGCGTTGCCGAACTGCATTGTGAATTCGTCGGTGCCACTTCAGTGGCGTTGCTCGCTGCAGAAGTTTGGACTTTCTCAACTATTCAAGCGCAGACGGAAGCGTCAGCCAATCAGATTGCTGTATGCAAATACACCAGCTCAGCCAGTAGATGATTGCTGACTAATCTCATTGGCTGACGCTGCTATGACGTATTAGCCCCAACTTCAGACACGCCCTCTGTCAAGCGTTGACACTGAAGCCCCGTGTTGATGGGGCGTAAGAGAGTGCCGTCTTTTGGATGAGACGTTAAACCAAGGTCCTAACTCTCTATGGTCATTTAAAATTCCATGGCACTTCAGGGCTCGAAATTTCGACCGTTTTAGTCGCATACGCGCCCAAAATTTTATGTATGACCTCAAAAATTTTATGCGACCTCAAAATATATTTGGGAGCACTTGTGCGAGTGCATAAAATTTATGGTTGTGCGACCGGTTTTCACAGCAAAATGTTCACCACATGCTCGGAATTAGGAGGCATTCACGCATTAAGCATCTTTGCACCTAAAAACACCAAACGCAGCGCTCAGGAATGGTTTAAAACAGTCGACATGTCAACTTGCTGCAGTAAACAAAGCCCGCAATACTAGCCCCGCCTTCAAGCTCTTCTTATTGGCCCACTGCGCTAGAACAGAACGCGAATGGATTGGTTAATATCAGCTGTCAGTCACCCAGTTCAGATGACAGGGAGCTACAGCCACGAAAACGTAAAGGTCTGGATCAGAGAGAATGAAAACAACACTGACAGATTTAGTTTTAGAAACCACCTAAAGTTACAAATAATGGCACATCTGATTAGTGATCATGTAATGAATGTCAATCCAGCATTTACACTTTTCAAAGAGTGGATAAAAGACTTCCAGTGTTTAAAGTCTGTTATGAAAATAACTAAAGCATTCACCGTAAAGCCAGGGGGACGGAGTTTTCAGGTAACCGTGTTCGCCACTGAATCTACACATTTTAAGCACGAGATGTTCTAACGTTATTTAATCCTTCATTTAATCATCACGATGCTGTCAGTCATGCGACTGACACCGCGTTCACCATCGCTAAAGAGCATGCGTTCACTGAGATGAAACTAATATTGCAGCTCATGAAAATACCGTTATTGCTATTAAGATGACGAATGCAAATAATAAGTTATATGTCAATATCATCTGTGCAATATCAGACACCAACCATGAGAACAGCAGTTATTATTGTTAATTCATTCATCAAGCAGTGCATGCAGGGCCGGTGAGCACATTTTGTTTATTTGTTAGTTGTGATTGAGTGTTAATATATAATAGAATCTGTTAATATAAAACGTGTAGTAACGGTGCTCATAATTTTTGGTGGGTGCGACTAAATTCTTGAAATTAAGAGCACTGGTGCTACCAAGAAAAAGGTTAATTTCGAGCCCTGCACTTCTTATAAAGAGTAGGGGTGTAACCTCGGTGTCCTGGCCAAATTATCTTCATCGCCCTTACCATCATGGCCTCCCAATCATCCACATCCACCGAATTGGCTGTATCACTGTCTCCACTCCACCTATAGCTGGTGTGTAGTGAGCGCACTGGCGCCGTTGTCCTGTGGCTGCCGTCGCATCATCCATGTGGATGCTGCACTCTGGTGGTGGAGTGGAGAGACCCCCCCTCATGATTGTGAAGTGCTTTGGGTGTATGGCCATACATAATAAATGCACTATATAAATACACATAACAATATATTAAAATATCGGTTTTCTATTTTAATATATTTTGAAATTTTTTATTTCTGTGAGTCGGTGCTGACTTTTTTGTTACGTGATCCTTCTGCACTGTAAATGTTTTATTAATTTATCTTATTTATCTTCATTATGGGACCTTGACTTTTTCCTTCCACAACTTTTGATGTTAAAAAGACTTTTATTGGCATTTTTAATGATTGAAAGTCATATATTGTCTGGGTTGGTGTAAATTATGGTTCAAAAATTTGGTAATAAACCACCAGTACTTGTTCTGTTATATTACAGACTTAATCTACTATATATTATTTCTTACACACTATATTGTTTTAAACTATAGTATGTCAATAAAAGTTACTTTGTTAAACTGTAGAGTTGAAGTTTCAATGTCAAAAGTCGACAGAGCAGAGATAAAGCTTCCATAATTCAATTTATAATCGTAAATAAACAGAAAACCTGCAAATTAACACATTTTTTACAGTGTGTTATTCGGATTATTATCAATGTTGAAAGCAGTTGCGATGACTCTTTAATAAATTAAAATTTCTAAATAATATTTATGTGAAATTATGAAGATTAAAAGAGATAAAAAAATACTTAAAAAAATAAATTATTATTATTATTAATGTTATTATTATTGTTATTATTATTTATTATTATTATATTTTTATGTATTTAGTTTTTCTGTAATTTTTGCAAACTTAAAAAAGTGGCTTTTTTTTAAATCTGTTGATTAACAGTTTACTATATTAAGTTAAAATGTGCAGTAACACTTTATAATAACTACACACTATGATTCATTTATGAAGCATTAGCATGTAGTGAATTCATTATCTGTTAATCATTAACTCTACATTAACAAACGTTAGTAAGCAGTTTATAACTGCAGCTACAAATGCTCTATTCTTGACTTACAACCACATTTATAATGTGCTTAATAATTGTACTTTCATACTTTGTGACTGGTTGATTTTGCATTACTTACAAATCATTTGTATTTAAGAGTAGTTGGTTTTAAGATCATTCAGAATGAGTTACTAAATGATTCATAAACTATTGAAATCAACGATTATATATCCCATTATTCAGGCAGATAGTAATAGTTAATATGTATGTTAATAAATGCTTTATTAACTCAACTTCATTCAGTTTTGTGACCTAATCTAAAGCGAGGACTATTCATGCTTTATAAATCTCTTATTAATGACAATTAAAGGCTCAGTATCAAATTAACAATACATCTTTGCAATCTTATCTATAAAGTGAAATGACCGTAGAGTTTAAACATGAATAACAGGAGTGGCAAAATACAACATCAAATGTACAGTAATTTTATTAGGCGACGCAGTGGCGCAGTAGGTAGTGCTGTCGCCTCACAGCAAGAACATCGCTGGGTTGCAGGTTCGAACCTCGGCTGGGTCAGGTTCGAATCTCGGCTGGGTCAGTTGGCGTTTCTGTGTGGAGTTTGCATGTTCTCCCTGTGTTCGCGTGGGTTTCCTCCAAGTGCAGGTTTCCCCAACAGTCCAAAGACATGCGGTACAGGTGAATTGGTTAGGCTAAATTGTCTGTAGTGTGTGGATGTTTCCCAGAGATGGGTTGCGGCTGGAAGGGCATCCGCTGCGTAAAAATGTGGTGAATAAGTTGGCGGTTCATTCCGCTGTGGCGACCCCAGATCAATAAAGGGACTAAGCCGACAAGAAAATGAATGAATGAGTAATTTTATCATAAATAAGGTTGCAAAGATTTATTTTTTATTTGATACGGTTTCATTTGTGGATCTTCAAATACATAGAAATGATTAAAGTAATTTGTTCCTTTTTCGTGTTTAGAATATAAATGAGATTAGGTCACAAAACTGGATGAAGTTGAGTTAATAAAACATTTATTAACATACAAATTAACTATTACTACAGTATATCCCTGAATAATAAGAATTATAATTGTTAATTTGAATAGTTTATGAATCATTTACTAACTTATTCTGAATGATTTTAAAAAACAAATAACTGGTTTGTAAATAATGCAATACTTCATTTAGTAATGAAAAATAAATCATTAACAAAGTATGAAAGTACAATTATTGAGCACATTATAAATGTGGTTGTAAGTCAAGAATACAGCATTAGCTGCAGTTATAAACTGCTTACTAACTGTTTGTTAATGTAGAGTTAATGCTTAACAGATAATGAATTCACTACATGCTAATGCTTCATAAATTATTCATAGTGTGTAGTTATTATAAAGTTTTACTACATTAGCTTATTTATATTTATTTATTTTGTGCTTCAACAACTTTTTTTTATTTATTTACTTTTTACTTTAATTTTTTATTTTATTTTCTATTTTAATGTCATTTTGTAATAGTTTGAAATTGTATATTAGTCATGCAGATTATGGTGCAAAATCTGGAAAATAAATAAGTGTAAGTTCTTAAATAATACGTATCTGAAATTACAAAGATTCAAAGCGGCACTTTGAAAAATGGCACTT
>LR812535.1:5981447-5983947 GCA_903798195.1 Danio kyathit
GATTAATGGGGTTATTACTCGTTCTAAAAACTATTTTTTTTTAGTTCTGCTTACATTCTAAATGTTATATCATCCTCTACCACTCGAACAATAAAAAAGCCAGACACACAAGTGCACTTAAATCTATTAAAACTGATCAACGTGTGTAAAAGTGGGAACCTTAAATTAAACATTTCCACTGAACATTAAGCTAAGGTTATCTGCATTCTTGTTTTGTCAGATTTGTTGTAGAAATGCGCTAGCCTATTTTATGTAATTTAATGCAATTACATCTGAAATAACTTCAAAATTATGGCCAATTCCCCACTTTTTCAAGTAAAAATTTTATAAACGTCACACATTACATTACTTTTTTTATTATACTTAATTATTTAAATACTTTAAATGTAAACTTGCGCATTAACTTGAGCAGCTATGTTTTCCCACGCTAACTGTCTCTGTTTCACTGATGCAGTGGTGTTGCTTTTTTAAATATATGGTCATATTTGCTATAACTTTGCATGAGCACATCAAGTTCAGCTGGAGAACTCGTAATATCTGCGCTCCATTGATAATGCCTTTTTATAGTCACAGTGTCCGCACTTAACTCTGAGTTGGTCTACTCAAAGTTGATTGACCCAACTCAGATCAGCTATTCTGAAACCGAAAACTCTGAGTTTTTAATCTCTCTGTAAATCAACTCAGAGTTCAAGTTTAAGAGTTGGTTGAACCTCCTTACTGAAACAGGCCCCAGGATTTGAAAGCATGTTGTGCTTTGGAAAGAGCAGGAAAGTCACAAAGCACTCTTGTGACAGATATTGTGCAAAACCTTAATATTTTTTTTCATTGTCTCTTTGTTGTGTTTAATTTTCCAAAATCATGTACTTTAAAAGTGCATAAATTTAATTTAATTTAATTTAATTTAATTTAATTTAATTTAATTTAATTTAATTTAATTTAATTTAATTTAATTTAATTTAATTTAATTTAATTTAAAAAATAAAATGAAAAAATAAAATAAAATGAAATGAAAAAATAAAACATTATAATAAATATTAAATACAAATATATAAAAAAATTGAATTACAATGTTAAGAAATGTAATAAAATTTAGATGTAGTAAAATGTTAATAAAATAAAATGAAATTAAATGAAATTAAAAATTTAATTAAATTAAAAAATTTAATAAAATGAAAAAAATTATATCAAATACATTAAAATAAAAAAAATTAAATAAAATGAAATGAAAAAATTAAATTAAATTAAAAATTAAAATAAAATAAAATGAAAAAATAAAATGAAATTAAAAATAAAATTGAATTACAATGTTAAGAATGTAATAAAATGTAAATGTAATAAAATAATGTTAATAAAATAAAATGAAATTAAATGAAATAAAAAAAAATATTTAAATTAAAAAATTTAATTAAGTTAAAAAATTATATCAAATAAATTTAAATAAATAAAATAAAATAAAAAAATTAAATTAAATTAAATTAAAAATGTAAATAAAATAAAATGAAAAAATAAAATGAAATGAAAATTAAAATGAAAAAATAAAATAAAAATAAAATGAAAAAAGATGAAAATTAAAATAAATAAAAAATAAATTAAATAATTAAATAAATTAAAATGAATAAAATCTAATAATAAATTTAATAAAATAAAATGAAAAAAATTAATTAAATTAAATGAAAAAATTTAACTATATTAAATAAAATAAAAATAAAATAATAAGATAAATATGATTAGCAACTTCTAATTAATGAGTAAATGTGGAAAAACAAAGGGAAAAAGTTTCAACCATGTTTTTTACTCTCTTTTAGATGTGATCCACAATGGAAATATTACAAAATATATATGTGAAATGTCCCCCAAATAATAATGATACACTTTATTTGGACATTCATAAGAACATATTATATAAAACCCCTATTGATGTCATTAAAATTAATTAAATTCTAAATAAAAAAAAATCTAAATATTGAGAAAATTACCTTTAAAGTTGGCCAAATAGATCAAATAGTCATCTAGGGTCACATTTAGTAAAATTTCTTTGAATTTCTAACTCATAATTGCTCAAAAACAAGCTTGTATATAACGTCTTTTAAAGGTTTTTTAACTTTCACACGCAGGGCTGTTCATCACTGTCAGTACCATAGCAGTGGATCAATCAGCCGAGCTCTGAGGCGGATTTTCGTTACATGTTTTTGTTAATAGGCGATCTATGGCTGTGTCTGTCTACCCTTTTGCTTTATGCTGTCTTTTTTCAATCCATTCGGTGTGAATGAGCCTTTAGATTAGTTCATGAATGCGTCCTTATAATTTTATACTGATCTGCTCCATGTTTCCACTGTGCAGTTTTGTCCCTCTCCAACACAAACGATCGAAACAGTTAACGGTGATCAACAAACGTGATGGTTTTTCCTTTAAAACCTTCCTCCTGTTCCCATCAGACTGCCCTGTGCTATTTTACGATTACGGCCTCCTCCAGAGAACGCTGACCCACTTAAAATAGAGA
>LR812535.1:5988947-6143947 GCA_903798195.1 Danio kyathit
ACGGCCCCCAAAATAACAATGCCAGTGACTCGTTACCCCCAATATCCTCTGAGGTGGTAATAAATATATAAACCTTGCATGCAACAGTGCACACACACACACACACACACACACCGATAGGCCCAAGTCTATTCTTTGTTTATTTTTTATTTTTTAAATGTGTGTGAGTGCTGTAAATGTGCCAGAAAGTTTAACCTGGTGCCATAAAACCAATCTGCTGCATCTAACTCTATTGCTGTGTCTTTAATGTAATGTAATCTGGGATGGACAGTATTTATGATACATGCATTCAAAATACAAAGTAGTATTTTGTAGTTCGTTTTTTATGGGGTTTATGAAAATGGGTAATGTTTTGTATCAAAATATTTTAGTGTCTTGTATTTTTAAAATACTGTAAAATACTTTGTTAGAAGTCTACATGATGACATCATAAAAACGTGGCCTCTGATTGGTGCTTTCTTAGTTATTTGCCTAGGCTTGAGATCAAAACAGAAAATTGATTAAGAAGGTGTTCAATGCTTGGAGTATGGGTGGAAATTATGCTCACATAAAGAAAATAACAGACAGATGGCATGGGTATATTTGGGAGCAAGTCCACAATCATTGAAAATAATATACTCCACCATGCGTAGACCAGTACTACATACAGTTGAAACCAGAAGTTTACAGACACACTAAAAAAAGGAACATAACCATTTTTTAAAAAAATGTCTGATGGTAAATCATACTTATAGTCTACTATTTTAGGTCTGTTAGGATTACCTAAATCATTTACGCTTGCTAAATGCCAGAATAATGATAATCTAGACCATGGGTGACCAACCCTGTTCCTGGCGATCGACCTTAATGCAGATTTCAGCTCCAACCCTGATCAAACACACCTGAACCAATTAATTAGAACCTGAGGAGCACTTGATAATTACAGGCAGGTGTGTTTGATATGGGCTGCAACTAAAAACTGCAGGAAGGTCGATCTCCAGGAATAGGGTTGAGCACCCCTGATGTAGACAGTCAAAAGTTTACACACATTTCCTTGGTATTTTTTTTAGCTTTGCTTTTAAAGTGTATAACTTTGGCTAAATGTTTTGGGTATCCTTCCACAAGCTTCTCACAATAGTTTGCAGGAATTTTGGCCCATTCCTCCTGACAGAATTGGTGTAACTGAGTCAGATTTGTAGGCTGTCTTGCTCGCACAAGCTTTTTCAACTCTGCCCACAAATTTTCTATAGGATTGAGCTCAGGGCTTTGTGATGGCCACTCCAAAACATTCACTCTGTTGTCCTTAAAGCACATTTTAACTAATTTGACAGTATGCTTAGGGTGCTGGTCTGTTTGGAAGACCCATTTGTGGCCAAGTTTTAATTTCCTGGTTGATGTCTTGAGACATTGCTTCAGTATTTCTACATAATGTTCTTTCTTCATGATGCCATCTATGCTGTGAAGTGGACCAGTCCCTCCTGCAGCAAAACAGCCCCACAACATGATGCTGACACCCCCATACTTCACAGTTGGGATGGTGTTCCTAGGCTTGTAAGCTTTCCCCTTTGTCCTCCAAATGTAACACTGGTCATTATGGCCAAACAGTTCAATCTTAGTTCTATCAGAGCACAGGACATGTCTCCAAACATTATTCTTTTTCCCAGTGTAATTTAGCAAATTGTAATCTGGCTTTTTTGTTGATTCTGGCTTGTTGATTTTCCCATGTTGTCACACAAGGAAGCAGTGTGTTTGAGGTTTTCCTTAAATACTATTCTACAGTTGTGCCTCCAATTAATTCAAATGTTGTCAATTAGCCAATCAGAAACTTCCAAAACCTTGACACCATCATCTGAGCTTTTTCAGAGGCAGAATAATCTTATTGTATGTAAACTTGACTTTCAAGAAAAGTTATAACAATTTCTCAACAAATATCTCTCTCATTATTCTGCTATTAAGCATAACAGAAACAAATGTGAGAATCCTAACTTACCTAAAAGAGAAAAAGTTTAGTCACATGAACATCTGACTTTTTTTTTTAATGGTTATGTGCCTTTTTATACAGTGTATGTGGACTTCTGGTTTCAACTGTAATGGCAATATAGTGTACAATTCAGCATCAGCATATTTGCTTAAGAAATGAGATGTTACAAAATATCAGTCCTTAAAACAGGATGAGGAGCCTTCAGGCCATAATCATTCTCAGTCTCAGTGCTGCAGATGGAAATGCAGAGGAACTTTAGAAATATAAAACACCTAAAGACTGTACTGGTGTTCACTAAGAGGGTAAAATGAGACTCTTTCAGTTAAAGAAGAAGTGAAAACATCTTGGCAGAATGAGTAAACTACACAAATAATTGTAGTTTTGGATGGCTTGCTGGTGTATATTCCAAGAAAAAAAAAGTCCTACAATACTTCATTGGCTGTTTCAAATGCCAGTAGCTGATCTGCAGGTGCACTGTATAGTTAATGAAGAGGAAAGATGTCTGCCTAAACATGTCAAAGTGGCACAATACAGTATATGAGACACACATATTTAATTATACTCCAGCCTATATGGACTGGTCAAAAACTCCAGACACCTATTACATGGCATCAGCAGGATGTATATGAAGAGTTTATTTGCAAAAATATTTTTTAGAGATCATGTTTTATGTTGTGCATTGAAGAGTACAATAGCAAGAAACATGCTTTATGGAAATGACTAAAACTGTAGATTTTTCAATTGCAAAAAAATAGATTTATTAAACAATTATGTGAACAAAAAAAATTATAGGTGGGCATAGGTTAATTTTTTTAATCTAGATTAATCTAGATTAAAATGGCTCATTTGAATTCTGCCAAAGGTATTCAGAATATGTGTGTTACCCAAATAATAAGTCTTTGAGAACAGGTTTCTCAAGCCGGGTGTCGCATTAGACCAGGGTCTCATCTCCAAAATGTTTCCAAAATGCATCACAAACTGCTTGAGAAACTGTTCTACTATGATAATTGGTGATGAAAATAAATGATGTTCAATAAGATGTACTTGTGTTTACTAACTGTTTATTCAGTTAAACATGAATGTTGAGCTGTAGGCATACAGAAGCTCCAAACAGCGAATTCTGATGAGCTTAATCTGACTAAAGTCATCACTGAACTAAACAGAAATGGAATTAAGACGTGGAGTATGCAGATATTAGTGGCATTATTGAAGTAAACCCCGCGGTCTTTAGGACCTTTCGCCATATTTTCCGACAAGGTCCACACGCGGCTGTCAGTAAAGGACTGCGCACACACACATACACAAACACACACACACACACATAGCGAAATGCGGAAGTTTTTTTTTCTTACCATTTGGCATGCGTCATTAAATTCCATAACTCTCTCACCTGTCCTTACTCCGTATTTGCGTCTAATACCCCAGTTTGTCACGAAGGAATAAATGAAAAGTGAAACTGCCAAACTGCAGTTTGAGTCAGGCATCCTGTTGATTTGATTCAAAAGAGCAGACGACGGCTCACCGGTCAGGTATACATCCGCGGTAATATATCATAGCTTGCGTAAAATAGACCCAGCTCCCAACCCAACTTTGAGAATAGATTAACGGCGATATTTTTTTTTATCGCGCGATAAGAGTCTCGCGTTAACGCAGCACGTTAACGCCGTTAACGGCCCAGCACTAAAAAAAATTAATAACCTCTTCATATATCACTCTTTTAAAATATAAGACTGTTTTAAGAGATGTTGTCAATTTTACTAGCCATGTAATGGATGGAAGCACAATGAAGAGGTGTAGTACTATATTATTCTCCTTATCTCATTATCTGCCTTATATGCATTCACCTCTACTTCTGTACATAAGTAGGTATTCATAAACGTTTGTTTCTCTTTGATTTTGGTATAAATTTTGTACACATTTCGTACAGAAAGTCCTGTCATTAAAGATGATCTCTGTAATCACTGTAAAAACCATCTAATGCAGATATTGAGTTGGAATATAGTACTGTATCTCTTTATTGTGTTATGAACTTGTGTCACTTTACTGAGTCAGTTTAATGGTGAAAGGACTGATCCAGTTGGCCTATTGATGGAAGGTTTGCGAATAAATGTCATGCTCCCTTGTAAAAGTATTTTGTAGTATTTTCAAAATACAAAAATACAGTAGTTTATTTTGATACATTTGTGGCTGCTGTATTTTTTTGTTTATTTTGATACACGTAAAAATTGATGTATTTGGTATTTTATTTTAAAATACATTTCAATATATTTCTGCCCAAGCCTGAATGTAATCACCCCAAGGGTTGCAATCCAATTAGGGTTTTCACGATACTGGAATCTGTTACCAATTGATACAGAAATTTTCAAAACGTCCATTTCCCGCTTACATTTGAGCGCGTTCTTAAACAGCGCTGATTTGCCATTGTGTTTAAGTGCTCAACAGAAATGACTGTGATTGGCCGTGAAGGTCATCAGTTCACCGAACTCACCGCTGTTTACTGAGTGAAACAACAGGTACAGGGACACTGGAGCGTTTTAATTTCCAGTATCATGACAACCCTAAATCCAATAGACAAAAAATAAATAAATAAATAAAAATCACAAGGCTGTAACTATAAACTACTATTTCTGTCTTCGGTAGGTTATGGATAAAATATGGTAATTCTAATGGTTAAATAAAATTATTATTATTAGATTTTTGGAAATCACCAAGTGAGCCCCATTCATTGCCCCCCGACCCCCTGTAGGGTCCCAATCCCCACTTTGAGAACCACTGCTGTAGACAATCAGAAATAAATATTGCTTAAGGGCTCTAATAATATTGATAATATAATATTGGTAATAAATGGTTTTAAAAAATTAAAAACTGCTTTTATTCTAGCTGAAATAAAA
The DNA here is from genome assembly GCA_903798195.1 of Danio kyathit. Classification (NCBI taxonomy): domain Eukaryota; kingdom Metazoa; phylum Chordata; class Actinopteri; order Cypriniformes; family Danionidae; genus Danio; species Danio kyathit. Next base: position 5,993,799 of record LR812535.1, read on the forward strand.
CAAATAAGACTTTCTCCAGAAGAAAAAATATTATAGGAAATACTGTGAAAAATTCCTTGCTCTGCCATCATTTGGGACATCATTTGGGAAATATTTGACTGAATAATTTTGACTTCAACTGTATACATTGGTGTATTCGGGATGTTGTTGTAGTCGTCCCGCTTTGCCTTTTAGCTGCTGTGGAAATCCACACTGCGCTTTGAGCGTGCCGTCGGGATTAAACCCAACCTGCAAAACTGCACGGATCCCGTTTCGTTTATGCTTTGGGAAATTCTGTTTCTTGCCGACTTGCTGTCTCGCTGTATTGATGCTGATCTCAGCAGCCGGGCGTCCCGGAGCCGTGAGGCTGACTGAGACGGCTGTTTATGAGGGAAAACTGATAGAAAATGATGTTTACAGTCAGATAAAAGGAGACAAGAAGTGTATAAAGTGTCAGAATCATCAGACGCCCAAGCTAATAGATAGCTAATATGTAGCAACTGAAGAAATAAGTGCACAAACTCCCACAATGCATATCTAGAGAATGTAAAAACTAGTTCAAAAGCTTAAATCATGAAGTAGACAAATACTCAAAATGGTCCTTGTGCATCTTATACACTTTTTTTTCTGTTTATCCTACACTGTAAAACCCAAACATTTAAGGCAGGGGTGTCCAAACTCAGCCCTGGAGAGCTGGTGTCCTGCTGAGCTTAGCTCCATCTTGCTTCAACACTCCTGACTGGAAGTTTCTAGTATAAGAGCTTGATTAGCTGTTTGATGAGGGTTGAGCTAAACTCTCCAGGACACCGGCCCTCCAGGACTGAGTTTGAACACCCCTGAGTTAATGTAACTCAAACCATTTGAGGGAACCGATTGCAACAAACCTTTTAAGTTCAAAAACTAATCCTAATGAGTACTTTGAACTTAATTGTTACAACCGGCTCAAAATTATAACATTAGAGAGACAATACGGACCAGGTAGATTGAAAAGAGAAATGATTTATTAACAAAAACATAACTAACAAAAATATTTAAAGCAATCAAAGTCAGTATAGATGGAAGTCAGTAGTGAAAAGCAGGTGGATGGTAGTGAACTGAGCTCATAATCCAAAACAAAACTAAAATAAATCAAAAACGCCAGGCAGGGAGATCCAGCTAATCGAGCTCTCTTCTCATGTCAAATGTTGGATCCTTTATAGGCACCACATAATGGGTCTCAGGTGAAATGACCCACCCACCAATCAGCAATCATGCAGGATCTGCAAATCACAAAAGCACAACCACAACAGACAGGTCCCACACGGGACCTAACGTTAATCCATTTGAGTAAATAAAGCAATTTAAGCACAGTAAAACCCAATAAATGAAGAGGACTCAAACCAACTGAGTACTGTTAAACCCAATAAGTTAAGGCAACTCAAACCGTTTGAGGAAACCGATTGCTCCAAACCATTTGAGTTAAAAAAAAAAACTAGTCTATATGAGTACTATGAACTTACTCCATTTAAGTTGAAGTAATGAGGTATTTAATTAACTCATTACCTTCAACTACACTCATTTCATTTGATAAAGTTTACTGTTGGGTTTTGCAGTGTATACATTGTTTACAGATTGTTTTCAGCAATCGAGTTCTTTGCAATTGAACTCTTCAACACTCTGGACCAAAATGTGCAGTTTGATGTGTGGATAATGCAGCAAACTTTAGCTGTTGTTATGTTTATTTATCAGCAAAGATTTCACAAGTGAACCAAAAAAAAAAAAAAAGTAAGAACTTGAGAATAAATCAGTCAGGCAGCAGAAAGCATCTAGTGGATTTGGAGACCTTAGTAATTTGCATATCAGATGTGATATGAAGGCTTTTGGGTTAATGTAGGGTTGATGTATTATTTGATGAAAGTGCACTGCAGTACAACCCACTAAACGCAGTGTTCATCTTTTTCTCTTTCAGCCTCATTTCAGTCAGCTCAAATTAAGCAACACAATCAGGGCAGAGTTAGCACGGCATGGCAAATTGCTGTAATGCGTTCATATTCTTGAATGATATGTACTGTACGGAGCCAGCTTTAAGGACGGCTTTAGACTGTTTGATTGTGAATTTAGTCCAGGTCGAGCAGCAGCAATGAAAATTGCATTAGGAGCAATAACGCTGAAGTTTGTTCTTGGTGAAGCACAAAATGTGCTGATTTACAGTACTGTATGTTTCTGCTGCCTCTAGAAGGATAGAAACAGGGGAACTGAATGGAGGATTTCACACTCTAGTCAATGCTATCTCACAGCAATTCCTAACCTTTTTGATTTAGTGGCTAATTCCTATGAATTTTTACAATCTCATTTGTACAATATAGTACAATTTGCTCGACCTCTAATGACGGATGGGTTTAGGGGTGTGCTTTAATGCCACGCCTCCTTTTAAAAATCATATACTTTCTTAAGACTTGTACACTGAAAAAAACGTTTCATTGGATTTACAATTTTTTTTTTAAGGTAAGTGGTTACCGACAATTTATATGGGCTGAATTAGGGCTGGGTGATATGGCAAAAATGCAAACTTAATAATTATTTTACATATTGAACTATAACGACATATACACTCACAGGCCACTTTATTAGGTACACCTTACTAGTGCCAGGTTGGACCCTCTTTGGCCTTCAGAACGGCCTTAATCCTTCATGGGATAGATATAACAAGGTACTGGGATTATTGTGTGCCAAGAAAATATCCCCCACACCATTAAACCACCACCAGCCTGAATCGTTGATGCAATACAGGATGGATCCATGCTTTCATGTTGTTGATGCCAAATTCTGATCCTACCATCCGAATGTCACAGTAGTAATCGAGACTCATCAGACCAGGCACCGTTTTTCCAATCTTCTATTGACCAATTTTGGTGAGCCTGTGTGAATTGTAAGTCACCTCTCTTCCCCATTCTGATGCTCGGTTTGAGCTGCAGCAGATAGTCTTGACATTTCTACATGCCTAAATGCATTGAGTAGCTGCCATGTGATTGGCGGATTAGAAATTTACATCAACGGGCAGTTGGACAGGTGTACTTAATAAAGTGGCCGGTGAGTGTATTTCGATATAAGTTGTTAATGCTTCCAGATTTAAAAGATTACCCCAACAATGACTGAAGTGATTGGCATAATATATTTTTGGACTGTAAATTTTCATCAGCCAAAAATTCCATGCAACACACTTTTAGATTCCCATTGTTGCACATTTCTGCTGTGTGTTTGGCTCTTAGATCAATATAGAGTAAAAAAAAGTCCAGAGCTTATCATTGTTGTTGACATAAATTTTCAATATAATATCATTTAATGGCCCAGCCCTAGGTTGAATTGAAACAAATTTAATTTTGTAATGTTCAACTTAATGTGTTTGTTTAAATTCAGCCCATATAAATAGTTTGCAACCACTTACCTGAAATTTTTTTTGGTAAATCTAATAAACTCATAGGAATTACATGACTCAAAACCGATTATAATAGACTTTAAAGTTGCCAAGATTCACTTTTATTTCATTTTTTTGACCCCTGCAATTAGTAATCAAGTATTCATGCATTTTACACGTGCACATTACTTTATTTGTGCATTTGTTCATGCAACTACTTTTTTTCCATCCATCTATTTATTTGCACATTTTAATATGCATGCATTTATTCATGCATTTATTTTTGAATATTTGTTCATTTAGGCATGCATGGCTGTATTAACTTATGCATGCATTTATTTAATATTTTGTATCACATTGTATTTGAATGTCTATGCACTCAAAAATGGCTTTTGCTACTTGTTCAAACTACTTATTGAGTTGAAACAACACAGTTCTTAAGTTTTTATAATCAAGTATTCATGCATTTACTTACACACGTATTTATGTGTGTATTTGTTTACACGTGCATTTATTCATGCAACTACTTTTTTGCATTCATCTATTTATTTGCACATTTTAATATGCATGCATTTATTCATTCATTTATTTTTGAGTGTATTTATTCATTTAGCCATGCATGGCTGTATTAACTTATGTATGCATTTATTTAGCATTTTGCATCACATTTTATTTGAATACATTTTTGTATTGTATTTAATTGCATTTTTTGGGTGAACTATGCCTTTAAAGTATAATGGGATGTCTATGCACTCAAAAATGGCTTTTGCTACTTGTTCAAACTACTTATTTAATTATTGAGTTGAAACAACACAGTTCTTAAGTTTTTTATAATCAAGTATTCATGCATTTACTTACACACGTATTTATGTGTGTATTTGTTTACACGTGCATTTATTCATGCAACTACTTTTTTGCATTCATCTATTTATTTGCACATTTTAATATGCATGCATTTATTCATTCATTTATTTTTGAGTGTATTTATTCATTTAGCCATGCATGGCTGTATTAACTTATGTATGCATTTATTTAGCATTTTGCATCACATTGTATTTGAATACATTTTTGTATTGTATTTAATTGCATTTGTGGGTGAACTATCCCTTTAATGTATCATAGGAATCATGTGACTCAAAACTGATTATAGTAGACTTTGAGGTTGTCACGATTCAATTTTATTTTTATTTATTTACTAATTCATTTTTTGACCCCTGCCTTTTGTAATCAAGTATTCATACATTTACTTACACATGTATTTATGTATGTATTTGTTTACGTGTGCATTTATTCATGCAACTTCGTTTTTTTGCATGCATTTATTGATGCATTCATTCTTAAATATATTTGTTAATTTAGGCTTGCATGGCTGCATTAACTTATGCATGCATTTATTTTGTATTTTATATCACATTGTATTTAAATAAATATTTTTATTATTGTATTTAATTGCATTTTTGGGTGAACTATCCCTTTAATGTATTATGGGATGTCTATGCACTCAAAAATGACTTTTGCTACTTGTTCGATCTACCCATTTAAAATAAGCTGAAACAAAACAATTCTTAAGTTTTTTGTAATCAAGTATTTGTGCGTTTACTTACACGTGCATTTATGTATGTATTTGTTTATGCATGCATTTATACATGCAACTACTTTTCTTTACATACATTTATTTATTTGCACATTTTAATATGCATGCGTTTATTCATGCAGTCATTTTTGATTATTCGTTCTTTAGTCATGCATGCATTTATTTTGTATTTTGTATCACATTTTTGTATTGTTGCATTTTTGTGTGAACTATCCTTTTAATGTATTCTACAATGTCTCTGAACTCAATTAATTTAGCTGCTTGTAGGGATGCAACGATTATAGATTTTGGTTGTACGATTATAGTCTGAGAAATAATCACGGTTTTACGGTTATCACGATTATTATGCATTCATTAATTTCAAAACACGACTAGTTTAGAAAATCACATGAAAACTCCTTATATTTTAAAGTGTTGTTTATTGCTGCTCAGTAACCAAATAATACAGCACAAAATAATATTAAAACAAACAATAGTCCATGTTTCACTTTGTGCTTAAAAATAAGTAAAATATTTGACATTTAAACATACATAATTTTTACACTGTAAATAAATGACAGAACAATAAATAAAATAGCCTTTGTCTAATGCAGGGCTTGAAATTAACTTTTTAATTGGTAACACTGGTGCTCCCAACTTCAAAAATGTTAAGAGCACCATAACAAATTTAGGAGCACCCACCAAAAATGAATCAGCACCACTGCAAATTGTATATTAACAGATTTATTGTATTTGAAAACAACTTCAATCAAAACTAACAATAACCAGAAACAATTATCTAATTCTGTGATGAATTCTGTATGATTATTAATGTTTGTGCAATAATTCCAAAATAAGTGTCCAATAATTATAAAATATTAATGATGTCGATGATGATAAAAATACTAACAATGAATTACATTATCATGCTGCCTTGAATGTGCTTGAATGTGAGTTATTTGCTATAAAAGTCCAACTGTTTATGAGAAAAAAATCTATGGTTTGCATCAAACAAAAATGAAGCATTGCAGTAAGAAATATGCATTTAGCACTATTGTTTTTAAATGCATGTGAATTTAATAAACAGAAAGATCGGACAAAAGAAAGGAAGGAAAGTCTCACTTCTACCAGTCTGTAAAGGTTTTGGTTTCGGTTTTTGTCATTGTAAATGCTCAGTCTCGTTATGCGCTGATTTACCCAATATATGACCGGCGCAGAGCAGGATTCTCGCGATGACCACCTGCACCATTCTTTGTCATGAGCCGAAGTTTCAGTTTAAATTTAGTAAAGTTGAGCTTCTTTGGCAAAGATACACTGTTAGATTTTACATTTAGCGTCCATTTGCGCTGAACACGCAGTGAATGCAACGCATCGAGATTCAGGCCATTAAACAGCTGATCCACTCCGAGTCTTTCAGCACTCTCTCCGAAATTACTCGATTGATCTCGGCTGGCGGATCAACATTCACCGCATGATTCTCTCATCGGCGCCAATATAACTTTAAGTGGGTTCCCGTGGTCACAAAAGCTCCCATCTCAACTAGTGCGCCTGAAAAGCATGAGCGCGTTGCATCGCGTGCGCGTCCCTTCATTGGAAATAATGAACTTGCACGAGCTTGCCTTAGTTAATAGCCTCAGTCATAGTTAATCCAGTGTGCGTGGTTATTAGTCTCGGTGTACAAACTAGCGCACAGCTGGCATAACTTTAGTTGCTGCAGTTTTGTTCTGTGCAGAAACGCGGTGTTGAGAAGCCTTTACGATTAATTAACCGTGACAAATTAAAGCGCGGTTAATAGTGAAACCGGTTAATCGTTGCATCCCTAGCTGCTTGTTTAAACTACTTCAGAACTACTAAAATGAGTTGAAACAACATAATTCTTAAGTTTTTTTTGAGGACACTGTAATTGATTTGTTCAATCCACTTAATAAATTTATAAAAATGTATTATTATTGTCAAAATTTAAGTGGATTGAACATAAAACAATTAAGTTGCCCCCCCAAAAAATCTCAAGAATTGTGTTGTTTCAGCTCCTTTTTAAGTGTATACAAAGTGTTTTTGAGTGCGTATAAAGGACACGTCATTCTGCAAGAGAACTGAAAAAACAAACAAACAAAACAGTATGATCATGCATCCATTCTCATAGCATCACCATTCAGATGAAAATCTGATTCATTAACTCATTCATGCATTTCCTCACTTGTACAAAATAGAATATATGCAACCCAGTCAAGAGTTATTAATGCAACGTGAAGCATTCGAGCAGACGGTTCAACCTCACAGGGTTCAGCTGGAAAGATCAATCCGACGTTTATTTGTTCCTACTGTACATTGAACTGTGTTTCGGCTGTAAATTCATGCTACATTAAATCGAGTCAACAGCTTTGTTTAGCAGAAAAAAAAATCAATGGCATGATCTGTAAAAGCAGAAGCATGCTAAATCCTTAAAAAAAAATGCATCATTTATATATCATGCATCTCTAGTGAGAAACAGAGATGCAAGCAGCCTTACGCTAATTCAGCCTGACCATTCGCTTGTTAACACTTCAGATGCGCTTTATTAAAAATTGACTTCAATCTTTGAACTTTTAGGGAAGAGAAGCTCTATATGATGAACATCAAATCAGCACGAAACATTGATCTCTGAAAACGATGTGTGCGTTGGCTTGTAATCTGAGTTTAATATCAGAGATGTCTGGCGCCCTTTTAATGAACCAGGCTGAGACATCAGTGGTTATCATGCGTCAGTCATTTGTATCAGTCAAACAGCTCATTTTTATCTAAAGAAGTCTATAACTCAGAGAAAATGTGCATTTGAAGTGGACCTATTATGCAAAAATCCCTTTTATAAGGAGTTTAAACACAGTTGCATGGCAACCATGTGTGTATATAACCAGCTTCTAGTGGTAAACATGAATTAATTGTGTTTTTTATAATCACACTTGATAAAAACAGTCTGCAGAAACACTTTGATTGACATTCTCCCTTTGTACGTGTCATCAGAGGGGAAAAGCCCCGCCCATCAGTGACCATCTCTCTCTCATTAGCATAAACAGCCTTGAGTGAGAGTTTGAATCTGCCACTATGCTGACACATAGGCATTTATGCCTCTGCCCTCTTTTGAAAACAGCACATTCTCATTTGTAATTAAAGCGACAGTCACCAAAACAGCACAATTAGGATCAAACCTAATAGGGTCAGTTTCAGACTCATAAAACATTATCTGTGTGATTATTTTGAGATGAAACGTCACATATATTCACACTAGGGACATCAGAGAGTCATTTTGCACGTTGTAAAAAGATGCATAATAGGTCCTCTTTAAAAAGTGATTCTTTCATTTAGCCAATCATGCACTGAGTGGATCTGTGTTTGGCTGTGATGTATAGCCATTAGCGCTGGCTTGTTCACATCCACAGAACGCTGCGGCGCTTATGAATTTCACAATATCTCCAGAGATTCGCTCTGTCTGCTGGATTTTATTGAATATTTGTGCTTGGTTTCTGGCAGCGCATCCATCATGCTGCCACTTTCTGAGTGTTTTGGCGTATATATTAGCATAGACACTGCGTTATTAGTCTGAGACGGGGAGCTGGGGTTGAAGAGCCCACTTTAGTTTGACAACTCTTGATTTGTTTTGTTCCATTAAAATGGACACTTAACTCTGAAGTTCTAGCGCTCTGATGTCTGCTTGGCTGTTTTTGGCTGCTTGCTGCCGATTCTTTGGTCGCAAGTGAGTTAAATTGGTAGTTCTCAAACAGAAGTGCAAAATTTTCACATATATTGAAATATATTTTTAAAAATGAATAAAATCCTAAACTAAAAATTTAATTGAAATTGAATTTTTTTTTTTTTTAATGGAGAGCAGATTTTTTCAATACATTTCTAGACATACAGTTGCAATCAGAATTATTAAACCCCCTGAATTATTAGCCCCCCTGTTAATTTTTTTCCCCAATTTCTGTTTAAGGGAGAGAATATTTTTTCAACACATTTCTAAACATAATAGTTTTAATAAATCATTTCTAATAACTGATTTATTTTATCTTTGCCATGATGACAGTAAATAATATTTGACTAGATATTTTTCAAGACACTTCTATACAGCTTAAAGTGACATTTAAAGGCTTAACTAGGTTAATTAGGTTAACTAGGCAGGTTAGGGTAATTAGGCAAGTTATTGTATAATGATGATTTGTTCTGTAGACTATCAAATAAATATATAGCTTAAAGGGGCTAATAATATTGACCTTAAAATGGGTTTTAAAAAATTAAAAACTGCTTTTATTCTAGCCGAAATAAAACAAATAAGACTTTCTCTAGAAGAAAAAATATTATCAAACATACTGTGAAAATTTCCTTGCTCTGTTAAACATAATTTGGGAAATAATAAAAAAAGAAAAAAAAAATTCAAAGGGGGTTTAATAATTCTGATTGCAACTGTAATAGTTTTAATAACTCATTTCTTATAACTGATTTCTTTTATCTTTGCCATGATGACAGCACATAATATTTGACTAGATATTTTTCAGGATACTAGTATTCAGCTTAAAAAGACATTTAAAGGCTTAACTAGGTTAACTAGGCAAGTTAGGGTAATTAGGCAAGTATTATAATGGTTTGTTTTGTAGACAATCAAAAAGAATATTGCTTAAGAGCGCTAATAATAGTAAAATAGACCTTAAAACGGTTTTTAAAAAAAATTAAAACTGCTTTTATTCTAGCCGAAATAAAACAAATAAGACTTTCCCCAGAAGAAAAAAATATTGTAGAAATCACTGTAAAACATTCCTTGCTCTGTTAAACATCATTTTGGAAATATATATGATAGTATGTTTCATGTCTCATGCCATCTAAACCTATAGATATTATACATGACATGAAACGTCATGAAGAATCGGCAAAAAAGGGCCCAATACTACTATTGAAATATGTTTTTGACATCTACTTGTATTTATATATAAATGTATTTATTACTCATATATTTCAATCTAAATTCAAGCTCATTGAAGAAAAAAAAAAAAAAAAAGATTTTATGTGGTTGCTTTAATTGAAAAGTATAATATTAACAGTTAGCATGTGTCTGTTTTAGATGGTTTGTTGCTCTTCATTTCAATTGGACTGGCTTTTTTTTTGTAGGCAAAAAAACCTGAACAGCTAGAAAAGTAGTTCCACCTAAAGCAAAAAAGGCAAAAAATCTAATATTTAAATATGCTTTTGACATATATTTGTACTTATATATTGTATAAATGTATTTATTACTCATATATTTTAATCTACATTGTAAAAAATTGCAGGGTTTCACACAATTCTTTAATGTTGTCCCAAAACAAACCAATTAAGTTGAGAAATTTAACTGGATTGAACATAACAAAATTAAGTTGTCCCCCATAAAGACTTAAAATTGTTGTTGTTTCAGCTCATTTTAATTAAGTTGTTTGAACAAGCAACAACAAAAAATTTAAGTGCATGTGGTTGCTTTGATTGAAAAGTATAATTTTATCAATTAGCATACGTTGGTTTTAGATGGTTTACTGTTCTTGATTTCAATTGGACTGGCTTTATTTTTGTAGGCAAAAAACCCTGACCAGCTGAGGTAGTGAATTATGAAGCACGGCTAGAAAAGTAGTTCCACCTAAAGCAAAAAAGGCAAAAAATCTAATATTCAAATATGTTTTTGACATATATTTGTACTTATATATTGTATAAATGTATTTATTAATCATATATTTTAATCTACATTGTAAAAAATTGTAGGGTTTCGCACAATTCTTTAATGTTGTCCCAAAACAAATCGATTAGGTTGAGAAATTTAAGTGGATTGGACATAACAAAATTAAGTTGTCCCCCATAAAGACTTAACATTTTTGTTGTTTCAGCTCATTTTAATTAAGTTGTTTGAACAAGCAACAACAAAAAAATTGAGTGCATGTGGTTGCTTTGATTGAAAAGTATAATTTTATCAATTAGCATACGTTGGTTTTAGATGGTTTACTGTTCTTGATTTCAATTGGACTGGCTTTATTTTTGCAGGCAAAAAACCCTGACCAGCTGAGGTAGTAAATTATGAAGCACGGCTAGAAAAGTAGTTCCACCTAAAGCAAAAAAGGGGCCAAAATCTAAAATTAAAATACGTTTTTTATATTTGTATTTATATACTGTATAAATGTATTTATTACTCATATATTTCAATCTACACTGTAAAAATGTAGGGTTCCACACAATTATTTAATGTTGTCCTAAAACAAATCGATTAAGTTAACAAATTTAAGTGGATTTGACATAACACAATTAAGTTCCTCCCCATAAAAATTCAAGAATTGTGTTGTTTCAACTCATTAAAGTAACAACAACAAAAAAATTGAGTGCATTTGGTTGCTTTGATTGAAAAGTATAATTTTATCAATTAGCATACGTTGGTTTTAGATGGTTTACTGTTCTTGATTTCAATTGGACTGGCTTTATTTTTGTAGGCAAAAAACTTTGACAAGCTGAGGTAGTAAATTATGAAGCACGGTTAGAAAAGTAGTTCCACCTAAAGCAAAAAAGGCAAAAAATCTAATATTCAAATATGTTTTTGACATATATTTTATTTATATACTGTATAAATGTATTTATTACTCATATATTTTAATCTACATTGTAAAAAATTGCAGGGTTTCGCACAATTCTTTAATGTTGTCCCAAAACAAATCGATTAAGTTGAGAAATTTAAGTGGATTGGACATAACAAAATTAAGTTGTCCCCCATAAAGACTTAAAATTTTTGTTGTTTCAGCTCATTTTAATTAAGTTGTTTGAACAAGCAACAACAAAAAATTTGAGTGCATGTGGTTGCTTTGATTGAAAAGTATAATTTTATCAATTAGCATACGTTGGTTTTAGATGGTTTACTGTTCTTGATTTCAATTGGACTGGCTTTATTTTTGTAGGCAAAAAACCCTGACCAGCTGAGGTAGTAAATTATGAAGCACGGCTAGAAAAGTAGTTCCACCTAAAGCAAAAAAGGGGCCAAAATCTAAAATTGAAATACGTTTTTTATATTTGTATTTATATACTGTATAAATGTATTCATTACTCATATATTTCAATCTACACTGTAAAACTGTAGGGTTCCACACAATTCTTTAATGTTGTCCCAAAACAAATTGATAAAGTTGAGAAATTTAAGTGGATTGGACATAACAAAATTAAGTTCATCCCCATAAGAACTCTGTGTTGCTTCAGACATTCAAGCAACAACAACAAAACATTTGAGTGTATGTGGTTGCTTTGATTGAAAAGTATAATTGTAACAATTGGCATGTGTCTGTTTTAGATGTACTTGATTTCAAATGGACTGGATTAACGTTTCTAAAAACCCTGAGCAGCTGAGTTTGTAAATTATACATGAAGCACGACTAGAAAAGTAGTTTCACCTAAAAAAAAAAAAAAAGACCATTTACAGTTTTAATAACACGTTTGCTGTAAAAAAAAAAAAAAGGAATTCATGAAAGCAAGCGCTGATGAATCTGTGCTCAGGTGTATAATCAGGAATAATGTCATCCGACAGTCTGTCAGCGAACACAGAAACAAAGAAAGCACTCACGTTTATAGATTTTTTTTTTTGTTGTATTTCAGACCACTTTTTCTCTCAAGGACGTAGGTAAATGAGTCCGCTCGACGTTTCCAGGAAAATGGAAAAAATGGAAATTGTGTCTATTTTAGAGACCCCTGTCATTTTAAAAGGCTTTTTTCCCCCTCTTCGTTTGAGTGTTGTACTTTCATCACCATATTTTCCCAGTCTAATCAATATAATAGTTATAGTTCGTGCTGGTCAAAAAGAAAGAATTTGATAACCATACAATTTTTTTTCAGGGCAGACATTTGTTTCACACTTGAAAATAAAATAAAATAATAGCTAAAAAGCTCTTTTGTAGCACAAGTTTGTGCATTTATGTATTTATTTAGTCATCTGTATATGCATTTATATATTTTATTATGTGTGCATGCACTCAAAAAATGAATCACAATGAAGTTTATCATTAACTGTATATACCCTTTGGATTTTGTGTTTTTAAAATGTATCCTGTCAGATTTCTTATCAATCTAAACCGGTTAGAATCAAATACTGTTAGATTTAATCAGTTAAAAGGTATGAATATGGTATAAATATATCTAGCTGTAGAAAACGCCAGATCCAATTAGTTCAATTCTAATTCAAATTATGTTAAAAGTATGCAATCCAAATGGATAAAAGTGTTACAGTTGAAACCAGAAGTTTACACACACTCTAAAAATAGGAACATAATCATTTTTTAAAAAATGTCTGATGGTAAATCATACTAAACGTTTACTATTTTAGGTCCGTTAGGATTAACTAAATGATTTACATTTGCTAAATGCCAGAATAAAGAGAGAATTCTTTGTTAATTTCTAGACAGTCAAAAGTTGACACACATTTCCTTGGTATTTTTTTAGCTTTGCTTTTAAACTGTATAACTTTGGTCAAATGTTTTGGGTATCCTTCCACAAGCTTCTCACAATAGTTTGCAGGAATTTTGGCCCATTCCTCCTGACAGAATTGGTGTAACTGAGTCAGATTTGTAGGCTGTCTTGCTCGCACAAGCTTTTTCAACTCTGCCCACTAATTTTCTATAGGATTGAGCTCAGGGCTTTGTGATGGCCACTCCAAAACATTCACTCTGTTGTCCTTAAAACACATTTTAACTAATTTGGCAATATGCTTAGGGTCATGGTCTGTTTGGAAGACCCATTTGTGGCCAAGTTTTAATTTCCTGGCTGATATCTTTAGATGTTGCTTCAGTATTTCTACATAATGTTCTTTCTTCATGATGCCATCTATGCTGTGAAGTGGACCAGTCCCTCCTGCAGCAAAACAGCCCCACAACATGATGCTGACACCCCCATACTTCACAGTTGGGATGGTGTTCCTAAGCTTGTAAGCTTTCCCCTTTGTCCTCCAAATGTAACACTGGCCATTATGGCCAAACAGTTCAATCTTAGTTCCATCAGACCACAGGACATGTCTCCAAAAATTATTCTTTTTCCCAGTGTAATTTAGCAAATTGTAATCTGGCTTTTTTGTTGATTCTGGCTTGTTGATTTTCCCATGTTGTCACACAAGGAAGCAGTGTGTTTGAGGTTTTCCTTAAATACTATTCTACAGTTGATCCTCCAATTAACTCAAATGTTGTCAATTAGCCAATCAGAAACTTCCAAAACCTTGACACCATCATCTGAGCTTTTTCAGAGGCATAATAATCTTATTGTATGTAAACTTGACTTTCAAGAAAAGTTATAACAATTTCTCCAAAAATATCTCTCTCATTATTCTGCTATTAAGCAGAACAGAAACAAATGTGATAATCCTAACTTACCTAAAAGAGAAAAAGTTTAGTCACATTAACATCTGACTTTTTTTTTAAATGGTTATGTGCCTTTTTATACAGTGTATGTGGACTTCTGGTTTCAACTGTTTATGCAATCAGAATACATGCATCGTATTTGTTAGGCCTAAATATTTATATTTAGTCTATTTAGTCATGCATACATTCTTGCATACTTGTTTTTTATGCATGTATGCATGCATTAATTATTAATATTTATTGATATTTCTTTAAATTATCACTGTATTGTTGAATGCCTATAGAACTGAGACATGTGCGTGAATATACAGGCATTTTAGAAACCAACATAGTCAGGCATATGTTATTGTTTCTCATTTAAAATGCAATTCTTCCATCACTGTCATATCAATATAATACAACAAAAAGAAAGATTCTGATAATCACATAGATTTTTTTTCAGGGAAAAAGTGTGTACTTTAGAATAAAATGAAGGCCCAAAAGTGTTTTTGTAAGGCAGAGTGTTTCTGAAAATGGTGTAAGTGGGGAGTGTAGATTTAGATTTAGTTCATACATTAAAATTATACAGTAGCTAAAAGCTATTTTGTAGCACAAGTTTGTTTGTGCTTTTATTTAGTCATGCATGTATGCGTTTATATATTTTATTATCCATGCATGTTTAATTTTTTATGCATGCATGCATTTTACACAACTATGCATTCATCTATTATGCATTCATCAATACTTTTTTAATTGGTCACTCTATTGTAGGAAGTCTATAACTGATACATGTGCGCTGTCAGAGAATATTTAGAAACCAACACAGTCATCCATACATTATTGTTTCCTCTTTTAAATGCAATTCTTCCATCACTGTATTTTCACCAGTCTCATCAATATAATACAACAAAAAGAAAGATTCTGATAACCACATAGATTCTGTGCAAAAGTGTGTGCTGTAGAATAAAATTAAGGCCCAAAAGCGGTTTTCTGAGGATGAGTGTTTCTGAAAATGGTGTAAGTGGGAGTGTAGATTTAGATTTATGTCATACTTTAAAATCATAGCTAAAAGCTATTTTGTAGTACATTTTTTTTTGTTGGTGTGTTTGTTTAGTCATGCATGTATGCATTTCTATATTTTATCATACATGCATGCTGTTTTTTTATGCATGCATGCATTTATTTTACTAAACTATGCATGCATTTATTTATGCATTCATTAATACTTTTTTAATTGGTCACTGTATTGTGGGTAGTCTGTAAAACTGATACATGTGTTAATACACGTGCGCTGTTAGAGAATATAAAGGCATTTTAGAAACCAACAGTCATGCATACGTTATTGTTTCCTCTTTAAAATGTAATTCTTCCGACTTATCAATATAATACAACAAAAAGAAAGATTCTGAGAATCACATAGATTTCATACTTGGAAGTAAAATTATAGCTAAAAGCTATTTTGCAGGACAAGTTTGTTTGTTTGTGTATTTAGTCATGCGTATATGCATTTGTGTTTTTCACGCATTCATTTATTTAGTCATGCATATGGGCTTGCACTCTTTTTATGCATGCATTCATTTATGCATTTCTTAATTTTTTATTTAGTTGGTCACTCTATTGTGGGAGGTCTATACAACTGATACATGTGCACAGTCTGCGAATGTAAAGGCATTTTCAAAACCAAAATAGTCATGCATATATTATGCACCGCTACATTCAAAGCCTGTTTTCTATTTTGAATGGAATTCTCCTGTCACTGTATTTTCACCAGTCTTATCAATATAATACAACAAAAATTGTTTGTTTGTGCATTTATTTAGTCATTTGCATGTATGCATTTGCATATTGCATTATGCTTGCATGCATGCATTCATTTAGTTAGTTTCACGAGTTCGCACTTACAGAAGTTTAAGAATTAAAGCATATTTGGCGTGCTGTCCAGGGAGAGGGCTCTGAGCTCGGGGAAGACGCCCCCAACTCGTGTTATTCCCCATATCGGGGAACAGAGAGGAGTTGGGGTTCGAGCGAAGTGTCTAGCCCGGCCCCAGAACGCTCCCCCCGGGTAAATAAAGTTTAAGAAGTGAGGTGTTGGGGTGGTGGAGGGATGCTAAAGTCATGAGATAATGCAGGTAGGACAATTTTGGTATTTATAGGGGTTTGGTCAAATACTAATTGGATAATAGAATGATTGTCAATGACGTAATGAAATTCTGAAACGTCTGCGCGTGCTCCTCCCGAAATTTATTTATAAAACATCACTATGCACACATGCTTGCATAATTGTTTTTTTTTTTTTGTGCATGCATGCATTTATACATTTCTTAATTTTTATTTAGTTGGTCACTGTATTGTGGGATGTCTGTACAACTGATCCTGATGTGCACTCTCTGCGAATATAAAGGCATTTCGAAACCAAAATAGTCATGCATATATTATGCACCGCTACATTCAAAGTTTTCTATTTTGAATGCAATTCCTCCATCACTGTATTTTGCCAGTCTTATCAATATAATACAACAAAATGTAAGACTGATAACCACATAGATTTTTTTCAAGGCAGAAATGTGTACTTCAGAATAAAATTAAGGCCCAAAAGCAGTTTTGTGAGTGTTTCTGTTTCTGGAAATGGTGCGAGTGGGAGTGTGGATTTAGATTTCTCTAATTGATCTCAGGAACAGGGAGAGAGGGCTGATTTCTGTTTTCTTTTCCCACCTCTAAATGGTCCACTCCTTTTGTTTTGCCTTTTCTTTCTTAATATTTCTCCTCCTCCGCTCACGTCTGACAGCAATAACTTTGCATTTTTGTTTTTCTTTTCAGGAGTAACATTTCTTGTTTTTTTTTCAGCCAGCGCCAGAGACTTCCACCTCACCTCACGTCACCTCACGCTCTGCCTTTTGCCTCCAAACCTCTTAATAACGACTAATATGACCGTTCGTACGCAGGCCGTGTTGAACTCTGTTTTGGCAGGTTTTTGAAAGTAAATCCTCATCCCAGTCATGGAATGGTCCCTTTTTCTATAGGATGGCTGCTGGTTCCCTGTGGCAGGAAAAACAGATTCTTTCCCCTTCCTTTCCTTCCCTGTATTCATCACACTGTCTGTCTGTTAGTTTGTTTGTCTGTCTGTATATATCTGTCTGTCTGTCTGTCACATCAGTGTGAGTTTGTCTTTGCATGTGTTCATTAATGGAACAGTTCACCCAAAAAGAAAATTCCCCCATAATGTACTCACCCTCAAGCCATCCTTGATGTGTATGACTTTTTTTGTCAGACGAACACAGTCAGATTAGTTTATGATTTTATAAAGCATCCCTGCTGTATAATGGTGTTGGATAGCGACTCTTAATTTGAAACTTTCAAAAGCACATATATTCGTCGTGAAGCAACCCATATGTCACCAGGGGCTTAACACATGTCTTATGAAGAAGATACAAATAAAAAATATTTCTTATTTTTAAATTCTAAACTCTGATCGCTGAGTCTGGCGGCAGCCGAATGCATGTTATGTAAATATTCATTTATTAGGATTAACCTTTGTATACCTAGATATATCTCGTTTTCAAGGGGGACGACAATGTATCACAATCGTATAAGTTGGAGATAAAGTACAGGAATTTGTTATTGCAGAATAAAGCTTGACAGTTTTTTGGCAGCCTGCCGTGAAGCGGAGCACTGTTGTATAAGACTAAGGGCTTTATTTTGGGAAAACAACCATCCTGGATGTATTTTATCCTCCTTATTACATGATGACTATTTGCCACTAAATATAATATATACACTGAAAACATTGTTCTGAGCCGTAATAGTTTATTAATTCTTTAATTAGTGCAAAACTAACAGAAACAAAACCAATTGATGGAGTATACACTAACCTGCACATAATTCAGAAACAAGATGGAGACAAACAGTCAAAAACACAAAGCTGACAGAAACTAAAACAGCTGACGGAGTATACACTAACCTGCGCATTATTCAGACACAAGATGGAGACAAACAGTCAAAAACACAAAGCTGACAGAAACTAAAACAGCTGATGGAGTATACACTAACCTGTGCATTATTCAGACACAAGATGGCGCCAAACAGTCAAACACACAAAGCTGACAGAAACTAAAACAGCTGATGGAGTATACACTAACCTGTGCATTATTCAGACACAAGATGGAGACAAACAGACAAAAACGCAAAGCTGACAGAAACAAAAAGAGCTGATGGAGTATACACTAACCTGCGCATTATTCAGACACAAGATGGAGACAAACAGTCAAAAACACAAAGCTGACAGAAACGAAAACAGCTGATGGAGTATACACTAACCTGCGCATTATTCAGACACAAGATGGAGACAAACAGTCAAAAACACAAAGCTGACAGAAACGAAAACAGCTGATGGAGTATACACTAACCTGAGCATTATTCAGACACAAGATGGAGACAAACAGACAAAAACACAAAGCTGACAGAAACAAAAAGAGCTGATGGAGTATACACTAACCTGTGCATTATTCAGACACAAGATGGAGACAAACAGACAAAAACACAAAGCTGACAGAAACTAAAACAGCTGATGGAGTATACACTAACCTGCGCATTATTGAGACACAAGATGGAGACAAACAGTCAAACACACAAAGCTGACAGAACCGAAAACAGCTGATGGAGTATACACTAACCTGTGTATTATTCAGACACAAGATGGAGACAAACAGTCAAACACACAAAGCTGACAGAAACTAAAACAGCTGATGGAGTATACACTAACCTGTGCATTATTCAGACACAAGATGGAGACAAACAGTCAAAAACACAAAGCTGACAGAAACTAAAACAGCTGATGGAGTATACACTAACCTGCACATTATTCAGACACAAGATGGAGACAAACAGTCAAAAACACAAAGCTGACAGAACCGAAAACAGCTGATGGAGTATACACTAACCTGAGCATTATTCAGACACAAGATAGAGACAAATAGTCAAAAACACAATGCTGACAGAAACTAAAACAGCTGATGGAGTATACACTAACCTGTGCATTGTTCAGACACAAGATGGAGACAAACAGTCAAAAACACAAAGCTGACAGAAACTAAAACAGCTGATGGAGTATACACTAACCTGCACATTATTGAGACACAAGATAGAGACAAATAGTCAAAAACACAAAGCTGACAGAACCGAAAACAGCTGATGGAGTATACACTAACCTGAGCATTATTCAGACACAAAATGGAGACAAACTGTCAAAAACACAAAGCTGACAGAAACTAAAACAGCTGATGGAGTATACACTAACCTGCGCATTATTCAGACACAAGATGGAGACAAACAGTCAAAAACACAAAGCTGACAGAAACCGAAAACAGCTGATGGAGTATACACTAACCTGAGCATTATTCAGACACAAGATAGAGACAAATAGTCAAAAACACAATGCTGACAGAAACTAAAACAGCTGATGGAGTATACACTAACCTGTGCATTGTTCAGACACAAGATAGAGACAAATAGTCAAAAACACAAAGCTGACAGAAACTAAAACAGCTGATGGAGTATACACTAACCTGCACATTATTCAGACACAAGATGGCGCCAAACAGTCAAAAACACAAAGCTGACAGAAACTAAAACAGCTGATGGAGTATACACTAACCTGAGCATTATTCAGACACAAAATGGAGACAAACAGTCAAAAACACAAAGCTGACAGAAACTAAAACAGCTGATGGAGTATACACTAACCTGTGCATTATTCAGACACAAGATGGAGACAAACAGTCAAAAACACAAAGCTGACAGAAACTAAAACAGCTGATGGAGTATACACTAACCTGCGCATTATTCAGACACAAGATGGAGACAAACAGTCAAAAACACAAAGCTGACAGAAACTAAAACAGCTGATGGAGTATACACTAACCTGAGCATTATTCAGACACAAGATGGAGACAAACAGACAAAAACGCAAAGCTGACAGAAACAAAAGAGCTGATGGAGTATACACTAACCTGCGCATTATTCAGACACAAGATGGAGACAAACAGTCAAAAACACAAAGCTGACAGAAAACTAAAACAGCTGATGGAGTATACACTAACCTGTGCATTATTCAGACACAAAATGGAGACAAACAGTCAAAAACACAAAGCTGACAGAAACTAAAACAGCTGATGGAGTATACACTAACCTGCGCATTATTCAGACACAAGATGGAGACAAACAGTCAAAAACACGAAGCTGACAGAAACGAAAACAGCTGATGGAGTATACACTAACCTGTGCATTATTCAGACACAAGATGGAGACAAACAGTCAAAAACACGAAGCTGACAGAAACTAAAACAGCTGATGGAGTATACACTAACCTGCACATTATTCAGACACAAGATGGAGACAAACAGTCAAAAACACAAAGCTGACAGAAACTAAAACAGCTGATGGAGTATACACTAACCTGTGCATTATTCAGACACAAAATGGAGACAAACAGTCAAAAACACAAAGCTGACAGAAACTAAAACAGCTGATGGAGTATACACTAACCTGCGCATTATTCAGACACAAGATGGAGACAAACAGTCAAAAACACAAAGCTGACAGAAACGAAAACAGCTGATGGAGTATACACTAACCTGTGCATTATTCAGACACAAGATGGAGACAAACAGTCAAAAACACGAAGCTGACAGAAACAAAAAGAGCTGATGGAGTATACACTAACCTGCACGTTATTCAGACACAAGATGGAGACAAACAGACAAAAACACAAAGCTGACAGAAACTAAAACAGCTGATGGAGTATACACTAACCTGTGCATTATTCAGACACAAGATGGAGACAAACAGTCAAAAACACAAAGCTGACAGAAACTAAAACAGCTGATGGAGTATACACTAACCTGTGCATTATTCAGACACAAGATGGCGCCAAACAGTCAAACACACAATGCTGACAGAAACTAAAATAGCTGATGGAGTATACACTAACCTGCACATTATTCAGACACAAGATGGAGACAAACAGTCAGAAACACAAAGCTGACAGAAACGAAAACAGCTGATGGAGTATACACTAACCTGCGCATTATTCAGACACAAGATGGAGACAAACAGTCAAAAACACAAAGCTGACAGAACCGAAAACAGCTGATGGAGTATACACTAACCTGAGCATTATTCAGACACAAGATAGAGACAAATAGTCAAAAACACAATGCTGACAGAAACTAAAACAGCTGATGGAGTATACACTAACCTGTGCATTGTTCAGACACAAGATAGAGACAAATAGTCAAAAACACAAAGCTGACAGAAACTAAAACAGCTGATGGAGTATACACTAACCTGCACATTATTCAGACACAAGATGGCGCCAAACAGTCAAAAACACAAAGCTGACAGAAACTAAAACAGCTGATGGAGTATACACTAACCTGAGCATTATTCAGACACAAAATGGAGACAAACAGTCAAAAACACAAAGCTGACAGAAACTAAAACAGCTGATGGAGTATACACTAACCTGTGCATTATTCAGACACAAGATGGAGACAAACAGTCAAAAACACAAAGCTGACAGAAACTAAAACAGCTGATGGAGTATACACTAACCTGCGCATTATTCAGACACAAGATGGAGACAAACAGTCAAAAACACAAAGGTGACAGAAACTAAAACAGCTGATGGAGTATACACTAACCTGAGCATTATTCAGACACAAGATGGAGACAAACAGACAAAAACGCAAAGCTGACAGAAACAAAAAGAGCTGATGGAGTATACACTAACCTGCGCATTATTCAGACACAAGATGGAGACAAACAGTCAAAAACACAAAGCTGACAGAAACTAAAACAGCTGATGGAGTATACACTAACCTGTGCATTATTCAGACACAAAATGGAGACAAACAGTCAAAAACACAAAGCTGACAGAAACTAAAACAGCTGATGGAGTATACACTAACCTGCGCATTATTCAGACACAAGATGGAGACAAACAGTCAAAAACACGAAGCTGACAGAAACGAAAACAGCTGATGGAGTATACACTAACCTGTGCATTATTCAGACACAAGATGGAGACAAACAGTCAAAAACACGAAGCTGACAGAAACTAAAACAGCTGATGGAGTATACACTAACCTGCACATTATTCAGACACAAGATGGAGACAAACAGTCAAAACACAAAGCTGACAGAAACTAAAACAGCTGATGGAGTATACACTAACCTGTGCATTATTCAGACACAAAATGGAGACAAACAGTCAAAAACACAAAGCTGACAGAAACTAAAACAGCTGATGGAGTATACACTAACCTGCGCATTATTCAGACACAAGATGGAGACAAACAGTCAAAAACACAAAGCTGACAGAAACGAAAACAGCTGATGGAGTATACACTAACCTGTGCATTATTCAGACACAAGATGGAGACAAACAGTCAAAACACGAAGCTGACAGAAACAAAAAGAGCTGATGGAGTATACACTAACCTGCACGTTATTCAGACACAAGATGGAGACAAACAGACAAAAACACAAAGCTGACAGAAACTAAAACAGCTGATGGAGTATACACTAACCTGTGCATTATTCAGACACAAGATGGAGACAAACAGTCAAAAACACAAAGCTGACAGAAACTAAAACAGCTGATGGAGTATACACTAACCTGTGCATTATTCAGACACAAGATGGCGCCAAACAGTCAAACACACAATGCTGACAGAAACTAAAATAGCTGATGGAGTATACACTAACCTGCACATTATTCAGACACAAGATGGAGACAAACAGTCAGAAACACAAAGCTGACAGAAACGAAAACAGCTGATGGAGTATACACTAACCTGCGCATTATTCAGACACAAGATGGCGCCAAACAGTCAAACACACAAAGCTGACAGAAACTAAAACAGCTGATGGAGTATACACTAACCTGAGCATTATTCAGACACAAGATGGAGACAAACAATCAAAAACACGAAGCTGACAGAAACTAAAACAGCTGATGGAGTATACACTAACCTGCGCATTATTCAGACACAAGATGGAGACAAACAGTCAAAAACACGAAGCTGACAGAAATGAAAACAGCTGATGGAGTATACACTAACCTGCGCATTATTCAGACACAAGATGGAGACAGTCAAACACACAAAGCTGACAGAAACTAAAACAGCTGATGGAGTATACACTAACCTGTACATTGTTCAGACACAAGATGGCGCCAAACAGTCAAAAACACAAAGCTGACAGAAACTAAAACAGCTGATGGAGTATACACTAACCTGTGCATTATTCAGACACAAGATGGCGCCAAACAGTCAAAAACACAAAGCTGACAGAAACTAAAACAGCTGATGGAGTATACACTAACCTGCTCATTATTCAGACACAAGATAGAGACAAACAGTCAAAAACACAAAGCTGACAGAAACTAAAACAGCTGATGGAGTATACACTAACCTGCACATTATTCAGACACAAGATGGCGCCAAACAGTCAAACACACAAAGCTGACAGAAACTAAAACAGCTGATGGAGTATACACTAACCTGTGCATTGTTCAGACACAAGATGGAGACAAACAGTCAAAAACGCAAAGCTGACACAAAGGAAACCATATGAGTAGAGCGTACTAACCCATGTATTATTTATTATAAAAAAAAAAAAAAAAAACGCCACCAAACAGTTTAAAATTCTGGCATGACAGACAAGCAGAAACATATGAGGTGATTCTAAGTTCTCGGATGAGCCTGTGTTATTTAGCGGTTCTTATCTCAGAATAACATACCTTTGAATGTTGTGACTGACCAATCAGAATCGAGTATTCTGGAGCTTCATTTCAGAACCCAATACACCTAATAATAACATATTAACAACAAAAGAAAGTAAAAACAAAAATTTGCATAACATCTTTGAACAACAACAAAACACAAACAATAAATAAAAGAAAAAAAAACAACTCTTTACAAAAGATTTATGCAATATATGACGCAATATGTATGACAGATAGACACATTATAAGACTAATGTACTGTATAACATTATACAATAACACCAAGCCAAATAATCCTGAAGGGATTAATAAAGCTTTAAACTAAACTAAACTAAACTAACCTCAGCAGTGTGTCTCCATCTTGGACAGTTTTTTCCCAGAGCTACGAATGTGTCTTTTAAGACTTTGTATACGTTAGTTGCATATAACTTGCATTTGCCCGCCATTAGAAATTAGTGGCCAGAGTTTATTATTTCAAAGTGATATATATTTTTGTTACAAAAACATATCAATCTGCTTCATAAGACAGGCGTTAACCTCCTGGTGGCAAATGTGTTTGTGTTTTTAATGTATGCACTTTAGAAGCTTCAAAATAAAAGTCACTATCAATATTATACAGTATGTAAGAGCCAGGATAAAATATAAAACTTCTCCGAATGTGTTTGTTTGACAGAATCAAGTCATATACACCGATGATAGCTTGAGGGTGAGTGAATTATGTGCTAATTTACATTTTTTTGGGACGAGCAATTTTTTTAAGGACCAGATTTACTACTGTAAATGGCACAAACTAGGGTCTGGATGCAGACCTGGTGCAGTGCAATCTGAGCTGCGTCCAATGCTTTTTAATGCCCTCACCTAACCCCACCCCTAACCCCTTCCCGTCACAGTGACTTCACTCACTCCATTGAGTGCATTGTGTCTGACATTGCATCGCTGAGTGATGCAATCTCAGCTTGCATCATAAAGGCTGCATCCAGATACTATTGCAAACTAGAGCTCAATCTCCTGATTGTGTGGATGTGAGTGTGAAATTCAGCTTGTGATTTTACTGAAAATGCCCACATTTAACAACACAGGCAAAAAAAAAAGTTTGATTGCAGCTATCATCGCATGTCAAGGACAAAAATAGCTTAAAACATGCTTTTATGGGTTGTAAAAACTGCAAATCTTGGGAAAATGTGTTGCATGATAATTACGTTTTTCACCGAAATGGAAAACTACATTGAAAAGTACATTTTCAGAGTAAAAGCTTTTCAGTTTTTCTTTTCAATTTAATTTAATTTAATTTAATTTAATTTAATTTAATTTAATTTAATTTAATTTAATTTAATTTAATATTTTATTTTAATATTTTTTTTCCTATTTTTATTTTAATTTAATTAATTTAATTACATTTTTCTTATTTTTTATTTTATTAATTTTTCCCTTTTTTATTTTTTATTTTATTAATTTTTTCTTATTTTTTATTTATTTATTTTTAAATTTATTTTATTTATTTATTTTTTTATTTTATTGAATTTTATATTTGTTTTTACTCATTTTTATTTTTGTTCATTTTTTATTTTATTTTACTTTTTTATTTTATTTTATTGAAAAAAAATATGAATTCATTAATTCAATATTTATTCATTTATTTATCCATTCATTTATTTGCATTTATTTCATGCAAGCTCATGTGAGTAAATCAGATCCTCAAGTTTCTTGATAAAGAGTGTCATTTTTTTAATGTTAAAATCCCATTGCATTTCTGTTGCAACATGAAAATGCATTAACAACTCATCCTATTCTTCTGGAACACATGCTCTGACAATGCCATGCAGGTTTTCCAAATGCAGCCTAATTTTATCCATTAGAAAAAATATTTACCCTCCAGAAATTTGGTCAAAAGGCTTCAGGTTTACAATATGCTGCTGATAAGTAGTCAGAACCTGCACACTTCACCTTTAATGCATGTGTTTGATTAGAATAGGATGAGTAAGCTGAGGCAGAAGAGAGGCTATTATTTTTATGATTATGATTATTTGGGTATCTAACCTCCCGCTGGACATGACCATCGATTAAAGGGTGCCTATTATGAAAAAACCCTTCTATAAGTGGTTTAAACACAGTTGTGTGTCAGCAGTGTGTGAATATATCCAGCCTCTAATTGTCTAAATTAATTAATTATATATTTTTATAATCACACTTGATTAAAAACAGCAGAAACACTTTGATTGGCATTCACCCTTTGTACGTGTCATCAGAGGGGGAAAGCCCCGCCCACTAGTGACATTAGTCTTGTTTTTGAATCTGTCACTATGCTGACACAGAGGCATTTGTAGCTCCGCCCACTTTTAAAAGAGCACAATCTCATTTGAATTTAAAGAGACAGTCACCAAAATGGCACAATTAGAATCAAACGGCAGTTTCAAAGAGTTATCAAACATTATTAGTGTGATATTTTGAGCTAAAACTTCACATACTCTAGGGACATCACATACTTATATTATATCTTGTAAAAAAAAGGGAATTATAGGTCTCCTTTAATGCAGCATCATTATGAACTTTTGTTTCTCCACACACACTTGGCCTCATAACTTTAAACCTAGATAATTGAGGTTTGCAGGTTTCCATCAGTCTGACTTTAAACAT
The DNA here is from genome assembly GCA_903798195.1 of Danio kyathit. Taxonomy (NCBI): domain Eukaryota; kingdom Metazoa; phylum Chordata; class Actinopteri; order Cypriniformes; family Danionidae; genus Danio; species Danio kyathit. Next base: position 6,020,507 of record LR812535.1, read on the forward strand.
GTATTATGCATAGAAACGCAATAGCAGATCCATCAGGTTTTCCCTGAGGTAGAAAAACGAAACTCTCACTCCATGAACAACTTTACGTCACGCTCCCTAAAATGAGTCTGACGCAGGATGGGATTTTAATTGTTTCCTAAAGGACCAATAACAATATTTAATCACCCAAATGTCATTTTCAGAGTGTAATACGTATTTAATGCAGTAATGTGGTCTAATGAAAGCATACTAAAAGAAGCTAGTAGAGTTATATTATAGCCTTCTGAATCAATGCTATTTCAGTATTGGTTATACGTATATGCCGCTTTATTCATTCATTCATTCATTTTCTTTCGGCTTAGTCCCTTTATTAATCTGGGTTCGCCACAGCGGAATGAACCGCCAACTTATCCAGCATATGTTTTACGCAGCGGATGCCCTTCCAGCTGCAACCTATCACTGGGAAACATCCTCATTCATACACTCTCATTCAGACTCATACACTACGGACAATTTTTTAGCTTACCCAATTCCCCTGTACCGCATGTCTTTGGACTTGTGGGGGAAATCGGAGCACCCGGTGGAAACCCACGTGAACGCAGGGAGAACATGCAAACTCCACACAGAAACACCAACTGACCCAGCCGAGGCTTGAACCAGCAACCTTCTTGCTGTGAGGCGACAGGACTACCTACTGCGCCACACTGTAAAAAAAAAATAAATCCGTAACATTTATGATAAAAAAACGGCAGCTGTAGTTGCCAGTATTTAACCGTTAAAAATACGGTACAAACCGTAATGCTGCGTTCACACCAGACGCGGAAGAAGCGTCAAGTGCGAGTGATTTACATGTTAAGTCAATGCAAACGCGCGAATAAACATCTTGCGGCGCGATACGCATGAATGGCGCGCCGCGAATGACGCGAATGGTGCGGCGCGGATGGCGCGATACGCACGAATGGCATGCCGCGAATTGAGCGTTTGACGCGCTTATCGCTCGAGTTCAAAAATCTGAACTTCTGCGGACATTCGCGCCGCGTTAACCAATCAGGAGCTTGCTCTTGTGGGGGCATGATTGTGACGTAGCACCTTTTGTTGGTGTCCCGGGGGAAATCCTTCAGCCGACACCGACAACAGTTCATCAAACTGGGCTTGGCTCAGTCAGAAGCACCGCTGAAAGCCTCCGTCATCCAGGTTAAGTTTCTGGAGGAGTTTATGAACTCACAGAGCTGGGTGCACCTCAGAAAGTATCGAGTGGACTCAGACACTGGTCCAAACGTATTGACGCTGTTTTTTAGCCTCCATAAAGCACATAAACACAGTTATTTATCAATAAAATCCATGTTAGCCATTTAGCAAACGAAGCTACAGTCACCGGGCAGACAGAAGCCCTGCCCATGACGCGAATCCGCGTCTGTTCTGAAGCGGAGTTTGACGCGCGAATGAAGCGGAGTTTGACGCGCGAATAAATCGGAGTTTGACGCACGAATGAAGCGGAGTCTGACGCGCGAATGAAGTTCAAAGTTCAAAGTCAGCTTTATTGTCAATTCAACCACATGTACAGGACATACAGAGAATCGAAATTCCGTTAGTCTCAGACCCTAGGTGCCTAATATATAATATTAATACAAAAATACAGAAAGTAGAGTTGTAAAAAGAATATACAATAAATACAAAAAAAAAAATTAAGCGAGTAAACTCAAATGCTCACGCGTCTATTTACGCACGAATAGCGCAATTTAGCCGCGCCTGGTGTGAACACAGCATGAAAGTAAATTCTCATTTTTACAGTAAACTGCCGTATATCTTTAATTTATAGAGGTAATATGTTTGTATATTGATTAGCAACATCTACACATCTTTTGTAACACAGATAGACAGGTTAACACGGCCATATGCAGGTGGAGATGAGAAAGTTCATACATAATGAACCAATGCTCATCCCAAACAACTTTTCCCACTAGCAGAAGAGTGTATCAGTCTATAGAAGGTGCTCAGTGTCATTCACACAGCTACTAAACACCAGTATGGTAACGCGCATAAAATTAAAGTCATGAAATAAACATTGTTTATCAACATTAGATGTAACATAAATCTCTAATGTACATTACTGATGAAGAAACAACTAAAAAGATCCATAGTAATGTCAACAAAAAGCACAAATAGTGATGTGCCATGCAGGGAATTCTGGGAAAGTCAATTTACGTTTATTCGCCGTATATATTAAGGAAACGTACTGTTAACCAGGTTACGGATTTTTACTGTAGCATTTTTACAGTTTTTTACCGTTGAAATCACTGCCATTTTTTACAGTGCACTGCATCACCCATGCCGCTTTAGTATTTATTCATTATTAGACTTGGTTTCTTCTCAATTTATTTAGAATATTTACATTTTAGTCAGTACTTAAAATTACTCATTCATTCATTTATTTTCCTTCATCTTAGTCCCTTATTCATCAGGGTTTGCCACAGCGGAATGAACAACCAACTATTCCAGCATATGTTTTACACAGCTAATGCCCTTTCAGCTGCAACCCAGTACTGGGAAACACTCATTCACACACTCATACACTTCGGCCTATTTAGTTTATTCAATTTACCTGTACCGCATGTCACCCAGAGGAAACCCACGCCAACACGGGCAGAACATGCAAACTCCACACAGAAATGCCAACTGACCCAGCCTGACCTTCTTGCTGTGAGACGATTGTGCTACCCACTGCACCACCCTGCCGCCCCCAGTGCTTCAAATTAAACATTGTATTTCAGTCAATAATTTAGCAGTCTAAATAACATTTTCTTTTACTGATTTTTCATTTCGAGTTTTATGTTTGTCTGTTTTTGTTTTGTTTTTGTACACATTTTTCAGTTGTTTGGTGTAATACTTTAAAAATAAGACTGTGGAGTGTCATCGCTTTTCAGTCAGCTGTAATGGAGACTCTGTGCATGTGTGTGTGCGTGTCTGTGTGTGTGCTTTGTGTGTGTGTGTGTGCATGTGTCTGTGTGTTTTCTGACGCTCCTCATGCTGTGTGCAGGTTATCAGCAGAGAACAGAAGCGGAGAGAAGATGCAGCTTTCGATGAGCAACATCAGTTCAGATGTTCTGGAGCTTCTGCTGGAGTTTGTTTACACCGGATCGCTCATCATCGACTCGGTCAACGCCAAAACCCTCCTGGAGGCGGCCAACAAGTTCCAGTTCAGCACTTTCTGCAAAGTCTGCGTCTCCTTCCTGGGTAAGAGCTGAACCAGAGTTTGCATTTCACCAAAGCACTGTAAAAAACGCCGGGTGCCACACAATTCATTTCTGTCGGGACAACATGAAGGAATTAAAGGTCCTGTGAACAGTGTTGTGCTAGTTACTGAAAATAATAACTAGTTACAGTTACTAGTTACTTCATTCAAAAAGTAAATCAGTTACTTTATCGATTAATTACACCAAAAAGTAATGCATTACTGTTAAAAGTAATTTTTGAGTTACTTTTCCAAAGAACATTTTTAATGCTCCCATTAATGCCCTCATAATGTCACTTCAGTGCTGCATGGAGAATACACTGTTGATTAACTTCACAGTTTTAATTCATTTGCATTCTCAAAACACAAAACAGACTTAAAGAAAAAGTAATTTTTAAACACTAATTTAAGTCAGACCAGCAGCACAAAAATAAAAAAAAAAATATCTCAAGGTGATAAACCAGCTGAATAATACATTCAGAAACAAAAAAGCAAAAACTAAAGTTGCTTCAGTGTCATAAAAGTTTGTATTTAACCCTTACACATGTTCCTGTATGAAAATAGCAACAATATACAACAAACACAAAACCTTTATCAAATAATTAAATGAAAGTTCAATTCAATTCATCTTTATTCCTATAGCGCTTTTACAATGTAGATTGTGTCAAAGCAGCTTCACATAGAAGATTATAGTAAATTGAAAAAGTGTCAGTTCAGTTTTCAGTGTTTAAGTTTAGTTTAGCTCAGTTCAGTTCAGTGTGGTTTGATATTCACTGCTGAGAGTCCAAACACTGAAGAGCAAATCCAGTAATCTGAATTACCATTCAGAATCAATTTGGTGAAACTCGGCACCAAAAACTGCTATTATAGACAACCGTAAACTTTATGCATTTTAAACAGAAAACAAAACAGCTGCTCAAAAATGAAATCAATGAGCAATTGTCAAACTAACCACAAATTAAAAGTGGTTGGTCAGCAATTTTGGAAAGTAAGCTGTGTATATTCAAAGTGCAAAATCTGCTGTTGTATAACAGCTATGAAAATATGTTTAACAAAACAAATAAATACATCACAGCATTTTTCTGATTATTTTCAATAACATGTTTTCTGAAATATAACAGAAATGTGTCACTGTGTCTACTAAACTAATCAAAGTTGTTATACAGATAACAAACGTGTGCTTATTTAATTGAAACAACAAACATAGTAGTATTAGTAATGATAATAGTAAGGTTAATAGTCTCTCGGCCTCACGCGCATTCGTTTTCTCTCGCATGCACACTTGGCCTCTGTTGCACGCACCCAGTCTCTCTCTTGTGCACTCGGTCTTTCTCACGCACACACTCAGCCTACCCCGCTTGCATTGGGTCTCTGTCGTGCGCACTCGGTCTCTCTTGCGCACACACTTGGTGTACCTCGCGCGCATTTGGTCTCTCTTGTGCGCATTCAGTCTCTCTCGCGCGCACACTTGGTGTACCTCGCACGCCTTCAATCTCTTGTGCGCACTCGGTCTCTCTCGCGCTCACACTTGGCCTCTGTTGCACGCACCCAGTCTCTCTCTTGTGCACTCTGTCTTTCTCACGCACACACTCGGCCTACCTCGCTTGCATTGGGTCTCTCTTGTGCGCACTCGGTCTCTCTCTAGCGCACACTTAGTGTACCTCGTGCGCATTCAGTCTCCCTTGCGCGCATTTGGTCTCTCTTGTGCGCATTTGGTCTCTCGCACGCACACTTGGTGTACCTCGCATGCATTCTGTCTCTCTCGTGTGCACTCGGTCTCTCTCGCGCACACACTTAGTGTACCTTGTGCGCATTCAATCCCTCTTGCGCGCATTTGGTCTCTCTTGTGCGCATTCGGTCTCTCTCGCTCACACACTTGGTGTACCTCACATGCATTCTGTCTTTCTCGTGTGCACCCGGTCCCACTCGCACGCACACTTAGTGTACTTCTTGCACATTCTGTCTCTCTCGTGTGCACTCGGTCTCTCTCTCGCGCACACACTTAGTTTACCTCGTGTGCATTCAATCTCTCTTGCTCGCATTTGGTCTCTCTTGTGCTCATTCGGCCTCTCTTGTGCACACTCAGTCTCTCTCGAGCGCACACTTAGTGTACCTCGTGCGCATTCTGTCTCTCGTGTGCATTCGGTCTCTCCCACGTGCACACTTGGTGTACCTTGTGCATATTCTGTCTCTCTCGCGCGCACACTTAGTGTACCTCGTGCGCATTCAATCTCTCTTGTGCTCATTTAGTCTCTCTTGCGCGCATTTGGTCTCTCTCGTGCGCACTCGGCCTCTCTCGCACGCACACTTGGTGTACCTCGCATGCATTCAATCTCTCTTGTGCGCATTCGCTCTCTTTCGTGCACGCTCGGTCTCTCTCGTATGCATTCAATCTCTCTTGTGTGCATTCGCTCTCCTTCGTGCACGCTCGGTCTCTCGCTCGCATTTAAGCTCTCTTGTGCGCATTCGCTCTCTTTCGTGCACGCTCTGTCTCTCTCGCACGCATTTAATCTCTCTTGTGCGCTTTCGCTCTCTTTCGTGCACGCTCGGTCTCTCTTGCGCGCACACTTGGTCTCCCTCGCACACACACTTGGTGTACCTTGAGCGCATTTGGTTTCTCTTGCATGCATTTGGTCTCTTTTGCGCGCACACTTGGTGTACCTTGCGCGCACACTTGGTGTACCTTGCACACATTTGGTTTCTCTTGCGTGCATTTGGTCTCTCTTGCGTGCATTTGGTCTCTCTTGTGCATGCTCGGTCTCCCTCGCACACACACTTGGTGTACCTTGCGCGCATTTGGTTTCTCTTGCATGCATTTGGTCTCTCTCGCACGCACACTTGGTGTACCTTGTGTGCATTCGGTCTCTCTGCTTCCGTTTGACTTTTGTTCAGTCTTCATTACTGTGGTTGGTATCTACCAATCCCACAATGCGGCGCCACTGTCAACAGGATGGTGTAAGCTAAACTGCAGCCAAAATTTAATAATTTACCAAGTAACAGACAAATGCATCATATTGTAACAATAACAGAGTTAATATATTTAAAAAGTAATGCATTACAGTATTAGTTACTGTCAAAAGTAATGCCATTACAATAACTCATTACTAGCAACGAGGTATTGCCCAATACTGCCTGTAAGGTACTTTAAAATATACATTTTTGTTTGATGTTTGATGTAATCTCAACTGAAAATGAAGAGTGGGGAGAGCGTATAGTAGCTCCTCCCCTTTTTAAAAATCAGCCAATAGTGTTTTGTTTTATCACAGCTCTGCCAGTGAGTGGAGCTCAAGTGCATCAAATGAAAAGCAAATGAAAAGCATCTTGAAGGGTGCGGGGGATGTCAGATACTATCATTTGATTGGTCAGAAGATTTGATGAGATACTGAAGTATGAGGTGACTTAAATAAAACCGGTGATCCATTTATGCAAAAGTGACAAACTACAAGCTTGACATGTTTATATCAGTTTTATATCTCCTAAATGTAAATGTTGTCACTGTTTTGGAACACACTAGCTTAGAGATATACTAAAAACTAAAGAGGGTCGCACACCAGATGCGCGGCTTGGCGACGTGCCGTGCCACGCAGCACCATACATTTTAGAATGCTAAAAATAGATTTCTATCAGTGTACGCACACGGGTGCCGCAAATCTGCGACTGTCCGCGGTGCCCAGCTACGACTCAGGACACTGTTTATATTTCTGCCGCACCACAGAGCGCCATCTGAATAGTTTCAATTTAAATAACATGCAAACGTGCACGTCTGGTGTGTCTTTGATTCCCTGACTGACAGACAGCAGCTGATCAGTGATGTAGCCTACGTGACTGACAGCTCGCCTACAGTATAAACAATTAAATGGTAAACGTTTTTTAGTTAGCCTATTAAATCCTCTTTTTAAAAAGATATGTTTTTTGTTTTGATATTATCGTTAAATCAATAAGCAAACTCGGAGCACTTCACCGGCGGTGACTCTCTTCCCAGGGGATGCTGAGCTCGCGCTTTGTGAAATATAATATCGCGTTTTGTGAAAAATTACATTTTGTAGTAGCCCTAAAATGTACATTCTTTAATGTTATTAATGGCAGCAATTCACATATAGATTAAGGTACATCTGAACAGTGATTTCCAATAATAAAATAAAATTTGTCAAAAAATGGCGTTTATTGTGTTTTGCAACCAAACTCTTCATACATACATATATATATATATATATCATTTATATATATTTTACCTGACAAGTCTTGTCATCGATCCCAGTTGTAAGAGCAACAAATAATAACTTGACTTCTAATTGATACTTTATGTTCTAGCCCAGTCACCAGAAATGAACTCTGGGAGTCCTGCAAGAACGCTTTCTTTGCCATTCCAGATGACTTTGTTAATAAGTGATTTGAGTCATTGCAGAGATGTGTGGATGCAGTCCTCCAAGCTCATGATGGAGTCAGACACAATATTCATTCTGTTTCCACTGCAGCATGACTTTATATTCTATACTGGACATTATTTCTGTTCAGTGACAAGACTTTTGTCTAAACAAAGTCAGACCTTACTCTCCTAATGGAATCATTAAAAATCAAGCCATGATCATATTTTATTTTGGTCAAATAAGCGTAATTTAGAGGCCTTTGCCTTTCATATAAGCCCCTTCTGATACCAAATGATCAACTAGAAGTCAAGTTATTATGTGTTGTTCCTAAAACTTAGATAGGCAACAAGACTTTTGTCAGGTAGTGTAAATATTTATATATATATAGTTATTTTACATTTATATTATACTTATTTGTTTGTACACTAGTGTTATTAAATTGTAAAAATATATTGATTGATTGATGGATTAATTAATTAGTTAATTAATTAATTAATTAATTCATTCATTCATACATATGCTAATATATGATTAAGAATTTAGGAATTATTAGTAAAAAAATTATAATTCATATATTTTCTGGTTAAAAAATCATAAATATGGTTATTACAATAATAATAATAATAATAATAATAATAATAATAATAATAATAATAATAATAATAATAATAATAATAATAATAAAATTAATAATAATAATAATATAATAATAATAATAATAATAATAATAATAATATATTAATATTAATAATAATAATAATAATAATAATAATAATAGTAATATAATAATAATAATAATAATAATAATAATAATATAATATTAATAATAATAATAATATAATAATAATATAATATTATTAATAATAGTAATAATAATAATATGCTAATATAATAATAATAATAATAATAATAATATTAATAATAATAATAATATAATGATAATAATAATAATAATAATAATAATAATGATAATGATAATAATAATAATAATAATAATAATAATATAATATTAATAATAATAATAATGATAATAATATAATAATAATAATAATAATATAATATTATTAATAATAGTAATAATAATAATATACTAATATAATAATAATAATAATAATAATAATAATAATAATAATATAATAATATAATATGAATAATAATAATAATAATATATTAATAATAATATAATAATAATAATAATAATAATAATAATAATAATAATAATGATAATACTAATAATTTGTAATATTAAATACATAAACCATAATAAAATAATTTTTTTGAATGCTCACCAATATTCTATTTTATTGTACATCTGTAAGGGGATTTTTTATAAAATATATATTAATGCAGTATGATTTGTACTACTGAACAGGTCATTATTTGTTTATATTTTAGATGCCACATTTAAAGTCCAATAAAAGGCATAACGAGTGATTTTTAACATCAAATGTAATGTAGTCTCAGAATGCAGTCGTCACGCTGGTAAATGGCTGTACTTTGAATAACATGTCGAACGCCTTTTTTTTTTTTTTTTTTTAATCTTCATTTGACGGCACTGAAATGGATTGAGTAACGTTAACACTTTTGACCGGCGTCATGAATTATGCTCTTTTCAGATGGCTGTTGATAAGGCAGGTGTGAGGGATGAGTGAATAATAAGTTTAGCTTGAGAATCGGCTCTGACAGCTCCGGTTTGAGCTTCCCTTCCCATGAGCCTCTGCAGGATCCGGAGCTTATTAATCTATCAGCACCTCTGAAATGACATTCTCTCCTGTAGGGATTCGCCGTCTACTTCAGTATACAAAAGTTATAAATGAGAAAATCGAAGAAATGTGCAAGACTGGCTTCAGAAGTTCTTGTTAGCGCCAGAGCTTGAGATAAGAGACATGACACTCCAGTGCGGATGAAAAGTGAAGAAGATTGATCTGGCGGACAGACGACGCTGCATTGAAATATTTGCTAATAGAAACCCCAGCCGTTTGTGCTTTGCTTTCTATAACCACGTGGGCTTTTATTAAACGTACTGCTGTTCTGAGTGCGAGACTCTGTGAGAGTGTTTCTATCTGCAGCTTTCTTTACAGCTTCAGGTTATTCAGAGCTTCTCCTTTACAGTGTGTTTGATTTATTGCAGCAGTGATTTCACTTAATTAAGTTAGTTACTGATGATTTAACTATTGTAGTGTAGACCTTTTTTTTGAAAGTCTTGGCAATAATTGGTATCTGATAACCAGTGTTGGCTAAGTTACTTCAAAAACTGAATTAATTACTAATAACGTCTTTACAATTGTATTTTAATGACTTTTACAATTACTTTGTCTGAAAAGTAACGAGGGGGGGGGCCCGGTTTGGGGAGCCCAGGATTTTATCTCTGTTATTTGCAGACGATGTTGTTCTGTTGGCTTCTTTGAGCATGAAGCAGTATGCACTGGGGCGCTTTTCTGCCGAGTGTGACGCCGCTGGGATGAGAATCAGCACCTCCAAGTCCGAGATCATGGTGCTCCGCCGGAAAAAGGTGGCTTGCCATCTCCAAGTTTGAGGAAAGTCTTCCCAGGTGGAGGAGTTCAAGTATCTTGGGGTTTTGTTTACGAGTGAGGGAAGGATGGAACGTGAGATTGACAGGCGGATTGGTGCAGCGGCAGCAGTATTGTGGTTGGTGTATCGGGCCATTGTGGTAAAGAAGGAGCTGAGCAAAGGCAAAGCTCTTGATTTACCGGTCAATCTATGTTCCTACTCTCACCCATGGTCATGAGCTTTGGGTCATGACCAAAAGGACAAGATCTCGGATACAAGCGGTCGAAATGAATTTCCTTCGCGGGGTGGCAGGGCGCACCCTTATGGATAGGGTGAGGAGCTCTGTCACCCGGGAGGAGCTTGGAGTAAAGCCGCTGCTCCTCCACATCGAGAGAAGTCAGCTGATGTGGCTCGGGCATCTGTTTTGGATGCCTCCTGCACACCTACCTAGGGAGGTGTTCCAGGCATGTCCCATTGGGAGGAGGCCTTGGGGAAGATCCAGGACACGCTGGAGGGACTATGTCTCTCGGCTGGCCTGGGAACGCCTCAGGATCCCTCCAGAGGAGCTGGAGGAAGTGTCTGGGGAGAGGGAGGTCTGGGATTCTCTCCTGAGACTGCTAACCCCGCGATCCGGCCCCGGATAAGTGGATGAATATATATCTATATATACATTACCTGACCAAAGTTTTGTCATCAATCCCAGTTGTAAGAGCAATAACTTGACTTCTAGTTGATCCTTTGGAAAAGTGGCAGAAGGTCGATTTTTCTGATGAATCATCTGTTGAACTGCATCCCAATCATCACAAATACTGCAGAAGACCTACTGGAACCAGCATGGACCCAAGATTCTCACACAAATCAGTCAAGTTTGGTGAAGGAAAAGTCATGGTTTGGGGTTACATTCAGTATGCGGGCGTGCGAGAGATCTGCAGAGTGGATGGCAACATCAACAGCCTGAGGTATCAAGACATTTGTGCTGCCCATTACATTACTAACCACAGGAGATGGCAAATTCTTCAGCAGGATAGCGCTCCTTCTCATACTTCAGCCTCCACTTTAAAGTTCCTGAAAGCAAAGAAGGTCAAGGTGCTCCAGGATTGGCCAGCTCAGTTACCAGAGATGAACATTATTGAGCATGTCTGGGGTAAGATGAAGGAGGAGGCATTGAAGATGAATCCAAAGAATCTTGATGAACTCTGGGAGTCCTGCAAGAACGCTTTCTTTGCCATTTCAGATGATTTTATTAATAAGTGATTTGCGTCATTAAAATGAGATTTTTACATATTTAAAAGGCACTGAACGGCAAATCCATCGATGCACAGCTCCACAAGTCCCGAACCATGCAAACTTCACCAATTGACGAAAGTGAAGGAAAAAAAACCTCGAGAGAAACCTGGCTCAGTTGGGCACGACCATTTCTCCTATGGCCAAACATCTTGTGCAGAGCTGCAGTCTAGGCGCTGGAAAAGAAGCTCAAAAGAAAATGAATGAACAATTTAATGATTTAATTACTATGATATATTTATTTTTAAACACAATACTTGTTTGTTTAGGCAGCATGGTGGCTCAGTTTTTAGCACTGTTGCCTCACAGTCCAAACACATGCGCTATAGGTGAACTAAACTAAATTGTCCGTAGTGTATAAGTGTGTGTGAATGAGTGTGTATGTGTGTTTCCCAGTACGGGGTTGCAGCCAGAAGGGCATCAGCTGTGTAGAAACATATGCTGGTATACTTCCACTGTGGCTACCTCAGACTAAGCCAAAGGAAAACGAATGAATAGATCTATTGTTTGTTTATCGCTTTATTTATTTGTCTATTTGACACAAAAAATATACAGTATATATAGAATAAGCATCCATAAGCCATTAGTAATTTTTTGGAATCATTATTTGTTGGTAGTATGCGCTTGTCACTCATTTAAACCAAACTTTGAATAAGGTTTAATAGCTTTTTCCTGAACTAAATTGAACTGACAATTGACATAAAAGCAACTCATAGAAGTCGGCTGGATGACACAGAGGTCTGATGTTGACTTGAAGGCCAAAGCTCTGTTTTCAGTAGCGTTGAATGAAGACGGCGCAGGTTTACCAGAGCTCTTATTGACCTTTCATGCAGCAGAAAAGGTCTGAGTCTGTCTAGACTAATCAGAGTCCTGGAGAGCCTCCTGTCCAATCGATTGCCGTGCTTAGCTCTTTTCCCCCTGTCTCTGTTTGAGATATTACACTCATCTTTTCCACAGCAACACCTGCAGATGAATGCAATCTTTCAGACACCTCTCACTCAGTACGCTTACAGGGACTCCAATACTCTGATTTTAATACGATTAAGACAATACTCTGATTAAGAGTCTACAATGTGGTATCAAAGTCCATTAAAACGACTCTCTCCTATCAGTCCTTATCAATTCACACACTCATCCAGCACCTCAGTGAACTCATTCATTCATTTTCCTTTAGCTTAGTCCCTTATTTATCAGGGGTCGCCACAGTGTAATGAACTGCCAACTATTCCAGCATATGTTTTACATTGTGAATGCCCTTCCAGCCACAACCCAGTACTGGGAAACACCCATACACTCTCACATTCACACACACGCACGCACGCATGCACGCACGCACGCACACACGCACATACACTACGGCCAATTTGGTTTATTCAATTCACCCATAGCGCATATGTTTGGACTGTGGGGTACGATGTGATGCAATGCGATGTGATACAATATGTTACAAGACATGTTACAATACGATGCGATATGTTCTGATGTTATGATACATTACAATACTTTGCGAGACAATACGATGTGATATGATACCATATGATACGATACCATACGATATGATATGATACGATACGATACAATATGATATAATACAACACTATGTAATTTCATTTGATACGGTGTGATGTGATGCAATACAATACGTTACGATACGTTAAGATATCTTACAATACATCATGATTTGTTCTGATGTTATATGCTACAATACTTTGCGAGACAATACAATGCGATATGATACAATACCATATGATATATGATATATATGATATGATACGAAATGATATGATACGATACAATATGATATAATACAACACTATATACTTTCATATGATACGGTACGATGTGATGTGATGCAATACAATACGTTAAGATACGTTAAGATATGTTACAAAACATTACGATATGTTCTGATGTTATGATACGTTACAATACTTTGCGAGACAATACGATGTGATATAATACAATACCATACGATATGATATATGATATGATACGATACGATACAATGATATAATACAACACTATGTAATTTCATTTGATACGGTGTGAATTGATGCAATACAATACGTTACGATACGTTAAGATATCTTACAATACATCACGATTTGTTCTGATGTTATGATATGCTACAATACTTTGCGAGACAATACAATGCGATATGATACAATACCATATGATATATGATATATATGATATGATACGAAATGATATGATACGATACAATATGATATAATACAACACTATATAATTTCATATGATACGGTACGATGTGATGCGATGCAATACAATACGTTAAGATACGTTAAGATATGTTACAAAACATTACGATATGTTCTGATGTTATGATACGTTACAATACTTTGCGAGACAATACGATGTGATATGATACCATATGATACGATACCATACGATATGATATATGATATATATGATATGATGCGATACGATACAATATGATATAATACAACACTATGTAATTTCATTTGATACGGTGTGATGTGATGCAATAAAATACGTTACGATACGTTAAGATATGTTACAATACATCACGATTTGTTCTGATGTTATGATATGCTACAATACTTTGCGAGACAATACAATACGATATGATACAATACCATATGATATATGATATATATGATATGATACGAAATGATATGATACGATACAATATGAAATAATACAACACTATATAGTTTCATATGATACGGTACGATGTGATGCGATGCAATACAGTACGTTAAGATACGTTAAGATATGTTACAAAACATTACGATACGTTCTGATGTTATGATACGTTACAATACTTTGCGAGACAATACGATGTGATATGATACCATATGATACGATACCATACGGTATGATATATGATATATATGATATGATACGATACGATACAATATGATATAATACAACACTATGTAATTTCATTTGATACTGTGTGACGTGATGCAATACAATACGTTACGATACGTTAAGATATCTTACAATACATCACGATTTGTTCTGATGTTATGATATGCTACAATACTTTGCGAGACAATACAATGCGATATGATACAATACCATATGATATATGATATATATGATATGATACGAAATGATATGATACGATACAATATGATATAATACAACACTATATAGTTTCATATGATACGGTACGATGTGATGCGATGCAATACAATACGTTAAGATACGTTAAGATATGTTACAAAACATTACGATATGTTCTGATGTTATGATACGTTACAATACTTTGCGAGAAAATACGATGTGATATGATACCATATGATACGATACCATACGATATGATATATGATATATATGATATGATACGATACGATACAATATGATATAATACAACACTATGTAATTTCATTTGATACGGTGTGACGTGATGCAATAAAATACGTTACGATACGTTAAGATATGTTACAATACATCACGATTTGTTCTGATGTTATGATATGCTACAATACTTTGCGAGACAATACAATGCGATATGATACAATACCATATGATATATGATATATATGATATGATACGATATGATATGATACGATACAATATGATATAATACAACACTATATAGTTTCATATGATACGGTACGATGTGATGCGATGCAATACAATACGTTAAGATACGTTAAGATATGTTACAAAACATTACGATATGTTCTGATGTTATGATACGTTACAATACTTTGCGAGAAAATACGATGTGATATGATACCATATGATACGATACCATACGATATGATATATGATATATATGATATGATACGATACGATACAATATGATATAATACAACACTATGTAATTTCATTTGATACGGTGTGACGTGATGCAATAAAATACGTTACGATACGTTAAGATTTGTTACAATACATCACGTATTGTTCTGATGTTATGATATGCTACAATACTTTGCGAGACAATACAATGCGATATGATACAATACCATATGATATATGATATAATACGATATGATACGATACGATATAAAATGATATGATACGAAATGATATGATACGATACAATATGATATAATACAACACTATATAATTTCATATGATACGGTACGATGTGATGCGATGCAATACAATACGTTAAGATACGTTAAGATATGTTACAAAACATTACGATATGTTCTGATGTTATGATACGTTACAATACTTTGCGAGACAATATGATGCAATATGATACCATATGATACGATACCATACAAAATGATATGATATATCATATCATATGATACGATATTATATGGTACAATACAATATGATACGACACGACATGGTACAGTATGGTGCGATACAATATGATATAATACAACACTATATAGTTTCATATGATACGGTACGATGTGATGCGATGCAATACAATACGTTAAGATACGTTAAGATATGTTACAAAACATTACGATATGTTCTGATGTTATGATACGTTACAATACTTTGCGAGACAATACGATGTGATATGATACCATATGATACGATACCATACGATATGATATATATGATATGATGCGATACGATACAATATGATATAATACAACACTATGTAATTTCATTTGATACGGTGTGATGTGATGCAATAAAATACGTTACGATACGTTAAGATTTGTTACAATACATCACGATTTGTTCTGATGTTATGATATGCTACAATACTTTGCGAGACAATACAATGCGATATGATACAATACCATATGATATATGATATAATACGATATGATACGATACGATATAAAATGATATGATACGAAATGATATGATACGATACAATATGATATAATACAACACTATATAATTTCATATGATACGGTACGATGTGATGCGATGCAATACAATACGTTAAGATATGTTACAAAACATTACGATATGTTCTGATGTTATGATACGTTACAATACTTTGCGAGACAATATGATGCAATATGATACCATATGATACGATACCATACAAAATTATATGATATATCATATCATATGATACGATATTATATGGTACAATACAATATGATACGACACGACATGGTACAGTATGGTGCGGTACGATGCGATGCGATGTGATACGATACCATATGATATGATACCATACAATATGATATATGATATGATACGACACAATATGATACGATAAATCATGACATGGTACGATAAGCCACGATGTGATGCAATGCAATGTGATACAATACATTACAATATGTTATGATACATTAAAATATGTTCTGACGTTATGATACGTTAAAATCAGGGCTTGACATTAACTTTTTCAGCCACTGTGGCTAGTAGTTTTCCAACGTTACTAGCCACTCGTCATTTTCACTAGCCACAGTTTTGTTATGCATTATGCATAAATTTGACTTTGGCATACTAAAATGACTTGATTTTAGACATTGTGTTATGTCCACATACCTTCTCATTCATTTAACTTTCTTTGTGTGTATGAACTTGCTCAATGTGCATGAGCAAATGGGCTGTGGTTTCATAGTGTCGCATTGCAATTCGTTTTTACTTCACAGGACATTTCATGGCTCAACACTAAGGATTTACCAAATTTATCTCTGACCACACCAAAAATAAAAATAAAAATTATTTCTTAGCCACAAATGTTACATATGTCAAAACATGCTAAATATAGCTTTATACATGCTCCTTTTATTCAACAAAACCTTTCTTAAAAAAACTATTACATTAAAAAAAAACTAAAACTATGCACAGTAGCCGAGTCTGTCCAGGCTAAAGGTCTCTCAGATCACTAGTTAACTACACATACATGGGGAGTTAATCTACTATTTAAGCAATGTTATTGTAAAAATGATAATTAAACCATCTTAACAAAAAAAAACGTAAGCAAAAGAAAGCAGGTGAAAAACATACCGTGTGTGATAATGGAAAAATGATCACGTGCACACGGGTAACGTTAGGCCCATAATCTGTTCTGTTCAAAGAATAGTTCAAACAAAACCGGCAACCATTGCAAAGACATCTTTTAAAAACATCAGGAGCTTTTGGAAGCAGCAGGACTGGGTGTGCACGAGCATCACTTTTTGTCCAGTCTATTTCAAAGAGAACCGATCGCGTCAGTTGCATTTCCAGGCACGATTGCTTCACGCCAGGAAACGGGAGCGTGCATGCTTTTTAAACAGTCGCGCACATCACATCACCTGTGCGACAAGTGATCATCCTCTCATTCGGTATTCACCTGCTTTCTTTTGCTCGCGCGTCATGCTGCTTCTCGATTCTAACACGACTTTTGCACGCATATTGGGCCATCTCTATTGTCGAACCCTGCTTTTAAGAAAACTACGATTTAAAAATGATCTTCAACCAGCCAAAGTGGCTAGTGAGAGTGTCAGTCTAACCCGCCACAGCTGAAATCTACCCACAATTGGCGGGTGTTAATGTAAAGCCCTGGTTACAATACTTTACGATATGATACGATACGATACAATACCATATGATACGATACCATATGATATGATATCATATGATATGATATGATACGACACGATACGATACGATACAATACGGTACGGTACGATACAATACACCAAGTATAACTAAAACTAACAAAACCATTAATGACACAAACCAAAATGAAGTGTAGAGCAAATTTAAAAACGAGTAGCGAAATAAACACTTATTTAAAAATTTTAAGCTGTAATAACCTTGGTGTATGTTTGTGTGTGCTTTCTGACTTTTTAGAGAAGCAGCTGACGGCGGCGAACTGTCTGGGTGTTTTGGCGATGGCAGAAGCCATGCAATGCACTGAACTTCACAACATGGCCAAAGCCTTCGCCCTGCAGAACTTTCCAGACGTAGCGGGACAAGAGGAAATCCTGAACGTCTCCAAAGAAGACCTAGTCAGCTACATGTCCAACGACAGCCTCAACACCAAAGCGGAGGAGCTGGTGTACGAGACAGTCATCAAGTGGATTAAGAAAGAGCCCAGCAGCAGAGTCCAGGTAGGAGAGAAGAGTTCATCACAGTCTTCAGTTTAAAGCTCAATATTCAATAGCTGCTCAGTGTTGATTCTGGATAATGTCCCTTGACAGAGAAGTACAGTAAGTTGTTAATTAAAAGCATTGCATTGGATACGCTCTCTCTCTTGTGAGCAGGGTGTTCGCTGGGTTTTAAAATGTATACAATTCACTGAAATATTGTCTTGTAGGTTTTAAATAACATTAAACAGGTCTTAATTTTGCATTGTCCAAGTAAAGCTACTCAGCCGGGACGACATTCATCCAATCATCAGCAATACATCTCAATAAAACCTTTTTATATATATATATATATATATATATATATATATATATATATATATATATATATATATATATATATATATATATATATATATATATATATATATATATATATATTTAAATTTAAATTTTTTATTGCACAGAGATACAATTCACAAAAGCTGTTAGACATTTATACAGAAAATTCCGCTATTAATTTACCTAATCAGGGAAAGAAAACAAAAAAAATAAACAATTATATGATTCCTCGTGATAATACCAGGCCATTAGAAAAAATTCCTTAGTGTTTAACCCTTTGTAAGTCTAAAATTGCATACTTAAAGAGCCCCTATTATGGGTTTTTGAAAATGACCTTCTATGTAGTGTGTAACACAGCTCTAAGTGGAGTGAAATATCCAATCTGAAAGTGGACAGTTTTTAAAACTATTGATTCATCTATAAAAGAGTCGACTCATAGTGGTTTAAACGAATCGTCTTGATAACGATTCTTTAGCCGTTTCGGCGTTACGTAGACACGAAACATAATGGTTGCGCGCGCAGACCCCCGAATTTAAACCTGCGGCCCCGCCCGCTAACACAAGCAGCTAAGAGAGGAAGATAAACAGATCCTGAAGTCATGAGTCATGAAGACGCTGTGCTTAGCTGGATATTATTGGAAGTTTGAGGTAAAGTTCGTGTTATATTCTCTACCCAAAGATGAAGCTGTGAAGAGTCAGTGGTTGAGGTTTATTTTGCAAAAAAAGGAAGGATCAGAAAAGACTACTGATGTATGAGACTTTGACAGAGCTCCACAGGAACTATCAGTACACAGCTCATGGATTATTCCTCCATTTTGTAATGAGGGTTGGTGATCGTTGGGAAAAGCAGAGTTTAGGTAAGCCATGAGAACATTTTAAACACTTATACATATCGCGTCTAAAAACACGCTAAAAACGCGACGCGTGCCGCTTTCTTTGCGGATTTAAACGTGTTTGTGAGCTTGCAATCCTGTCGTTTGACATGGCTATGGCTACCTTCAGCTGTTCTTACACACGTGCGGCGGTCAAGGTTCAGAATAGTTCAGCTTTTGCCACTGTGTGGATTAATACTGAATGTGTGTTATTGTTAATAACAGCAAGATGCTAGTGTTTAACTGAACTGCTTTAATGCACTCATGCACACACAAAAAATCCGGGAGACTGGGGGAAAGTGAGGACCAGGAGGGAGGGGGTGCGGGTCGCGGATGAACGGGAAAACCGGGGGAGTTCACGGACGCCGCCCTCACTATTCTATGGAGGCGCCGGCTCTAATAACACTGATGAGAACTGGGTACTGTATTCTGTGGTGTCAGTAACTAATGTGAAGTTGTTTCTTTAATGTACATTCTTATGTATTCTGTTTTTGAATGTTTCTGTTAAGGACTTGGTGTTGTGTCCTCTGAGGAGGAGGGTAATGTGTGTGTGTGTGTGTCTGTGTGAAATAAGAGCAGGTAGAGCAGAGTTGCCAGATTGGGCGGTTTCCCGTTCAATTGGTCTGTTTTTAACTCGATTGTGCGGGTATAAACACTTGTCGTGTTTTTCGCAACTGTCACACCCGTGTTTTCCAGATGAGTGGGCGGGTTTTTTTTGCATTTTGGCGGGTTTTGGATAGTTTTTGGGCTGGAATCAGTCAGCTACATCTGGCAACACTGAGGTAGAGTGTGACAGGCTAGGAGACGCGTGTCGATTTCCTCCCCAGTTCTTCATTCAGTTTTTGCTCAATAAAATAGTTAGTCGTCAGTATTTTCACGTCCATCGTCTGTATTTACATTCACCCACTGCCGAAATCCATGCCTTACACTAATATGAAGCGTGTATGCACTCTGACTACTTCTATATTGTTGATAAGCTGTGCCATTTCACTCTGTCTTGTGCTGAACGCTGTCGACCAATTGCAACAGACTGTCATCTGTCCAATCAGCGCAGATTAGCTTCGCGCTAAGAAGGGGTTTGGGAACAAATGAATCACTGAACGATTCATATGGGAGTCGCTGAGAAAATTAGGTAAAAATAAATGCAGATTATAAGGCCATGAACGTGTTTTTGACCTTGCATGCATATTAGACTGTTGTTGAAGACCCTTACAACCAAAATATGACCCTATTTAATGTATAATAGGGGCTCTTTAATGGTCTTAAAAGTGTCTTAAAAAGTCTTACATTTGACCTGCAGAAACTCTGTGTTATAACTGTTTAGATGTTGTATAGTATTTTAGACATTTTTTCAGGTTTGGTCCTCAAACTGCTCCTGTGTGTAGCACTAGTTTCCTCCACATCTCCTCCAAGGCCTTCTGTTGTGTTTTGATGTGATGTTTTGACTGTTGTAGCTGTCAAATAACTCATTCAGCGTAGTGATATGGAGCTTTAATGCACTCAAAACCTGTTTATCTGAAAATAACTGCACGTCTTAGAATGCGGGAGAAACAGTAATTTATTTGATTACTCGTTACTAAAAAAAGTAATGCTGTTAAGACTGCCATTTATTTATAGCACCATTATTCCCATCACTGGTCCCTTGGTAGAGAAGTACAGTCATTAAATACATTTTCATCTGGTGTGCGATTCGTGTCATGTGACATTATTGCAACATGCATTTACCATCTACACTATTGCCACATTTAGTATAAAAACTGTGGTATCTCAAACTGTGGTACGCGGCCTTCCTTCCAGTGGTACGTGGAAGAATCGCTGAATAATAAAATGATTACACTTTTAACACTTTGACGCGTACAATAACACCGAGAATCGTGTGATCAGACAGCATTGGCTGTTCCCTGAAGTGTACGATTATGCTAGAGTGCTTTTAATGTTTACTTTAGTGCATCGCATCATCAGATGTTAAAAATCAGTCCGCTTGGCGCAGAGCCAGAGGAAGATGCGCGCGGCGCTTACAGAGCAGATACACACGCACTAGAGAAGCCATTCTGCAGTCCGCTGCTGTTGTGCTGCCGTTTCAGTTACTGCAAACTCACTGGTAAAATAATTATTACAAATGTGTTAAATGTGTGCTCGTAGTTGTGTAAAATAATGCGTGTTTTTGATATATAAAGTTATTTGTTTTGTAAAGCAGCGTACAAGGTTTTTGGTTTAGTTTGTTACCTCAGATTTAATTTGGATGTGATTCAAATGGCGCGAGACACAGAACGTAGACTCAAGCAACTTTGCCATGCTTGAAGCTCAGAGGTAGAATATAATTAAAGTTATTCTTCATGTGCACAGACGGAGGGATCGCAAACCGTACCCGAGTCTGCTTGAAAACAGTGGTCGGTGCGCGGTTAACACGAACTTCACGGTTCGCTTATGTGATCTGATTCGCACCAGATCGCAGAAATACCGCACATATGAATTGGTAAAGCACTGTATGCATTTAATCACTCGCTTTTCTGACACACATATGCCTGTAAATGACGAGCAGCAGATCTAATTTCTAATTTAAGTAATTCCAAATCATATATTTAAAATACAAGTTTAGATTTCAGAGATATACAAATATGTCATATGTACATGCAACTTCAAAATTGCAACTTGCATAACTTTCAAAATGTATAAAATATTAAAATTATATATGATAAAGCCTATATTTATCAGGTCCAAGCAACATTTTCAGGTTTTTATGAATAGGCTACACATTAATATTTTACAAGTACAGCAGTTTTCTTTTTACTTTTTAAGAACAGTGACATTTTTAATTAACTTATAAAAGCACATTCTAATTTAAATGGTGAAATTTTTTGTTTTGTTTTTGTCTGCAAGCAGTTAATGTTCAAACTATTTATAATGTTTAAAGGGCTGACAATAATACATATTCTTAATAATAGGAATTAATCTGCCTCGTTTTTTAACTGTGCAGTGCTGCAGCTGCTTAATTAGGCCTACTACACTACTGTATTTCAATACTAGTCATTATGGTGGTACTTGGAAAGGTAATTTTTGTCTGAGGTGGTACTTGGTGAAAAAAGTTTGAGAACCACTGCTCTAGGATTTTTTCCAGCTGTGGCGGCTGGCCTTTTCATCTACTAACTACCTATGGCGTTATTTCAATGACAAATGTTGTGACGCAGTATTAAGTCAAGATCGGATTTATGTAATACGAGCATGCAGATCTTTTTGCTTGCACTGGGATTTCCTCTGTTCGTGCACAAAACTTCTTGCACGCCCTCAAATATATACGCTGCTCAAGTGCAGATTTTCTTGTGTGCTCTCAAATAAACACAGCTGAAGTGCAATTCCGCGCGTTTACGTAGTGAATATGTCTCCAACATTTATTAGATTTGCTAGGAATATTTATAAATGTCTCCAATAGACCTAAAGAGCGGCATTAATGCGTCCTGAAGTAAAGTGAAACGGCTATAAACTCCAGCAAGATAAAGTCTTTGTTTGTTGTATGCAGCCATAGACCTTTATCTGTAAATAAATTATAATTATGGAAATGGTGTTCATCTTAACTGAAAGCTATACGTCGTGTTTGCTGGCCTCATGCATCACGTACCTGTCAGTCAGTCAGCATGTATAACTCAGCACTACTACGGTTACAGAAAAGTTTGCGCTGTTGTAATTCACTTCCCTTTTAATACATTTTGGTGGGATTATAACCCGCTATTTAAAAAAAAAAACGACAATGTTTTGAATGAGAAGCTGTAATGTAGCCGTGGCGGGATGAATTTTGGCGTGGCGCCCCGCCATGGAAGAATGAATGTAGCGGAAACCGTGAGTCGTTTCAAATGAAAACTTAAAGAACCATACTCACTCACGTCTTCTTCATAAATTGTAGTCATTTATAATCTCAGAACGCACATATGGATCAAGCGTCAAATAATGCAGCCTTGGTGAACATAAAGAAGAGCACTGAGATTTCTTTCAGAAGAACATTCTTTCAATACGATGCATTTTGAAAGAGTAATCGACTTATATGCTTGTGTTTAATTACAGTTTGAGCTAAATTCACAGGAAGCTCATTTGATCAGCATTCAGATGCGCATAGTCAGCTTTCTGGCCAAAATAAGAGAATGTAATGCAAAACAGCAGTAAGAGCAGTCTTGTTTCTAGTCCGAATATCTACAAATTCTTAAAGCAAGAAGCATTTTCAAGACAAGCAACAAATATTGTCTTATTTTAAGATGTAATATGTCAAAATTAGGCTCAATGCCAATTCTACCCCTTAGCCCTTCCCCTTAACCCTACCCCTCATTTTGCACTTTCCCGTGAAGGGGTGGGGGTGTACCAATTCTCTCTAGCTTGAAGGGGAAGGGGTAGATACCCTTTCGAACTGAGATTTTTCAGGACCACACTCAAAACCAAGGGGTAAGAAAATGTCCCAGAATGCACCAGCCACAACGGCAGGATAGCTGCACCCGGAGGTAAGGAGATCCACAAATTAGTATTTTTTTGTCAGTATTACAAATTTTTACAACAAACAAACACGTTTTAATATATTCATAACCGCGTTCCTGTTTTACAGTCATGCCTTAAAAAAAACTAAAATAACCGCTAAATCTCGCGATCTATAATCCATAATAATAACTCCTGTACAGCAGTCCCACAACATTCTGACACTCGATGACACTCAAATACCCTGTCAGAAAAGTCTAGTGGCTGAGAATGAGCTTTTTACAGTGTCCGCTATAATGTTAATGTTGTTTTCTTGTGTTTACATGATGAATATGGCCACTGTGTAAATGCACAGAACAGTTATGATCTTATTGCCACATTAGATCGTTATGATAACATAATATATGCCTTCAGTGATTTCCTAAACACCAAAAAATAAAGCAACTGGAATAACTACAGCAGTCGCGATCGTCTGATCTCATATGAAGCATGAAATCGTGATGACGTGTGCAGGTGCTGTAGTGCTGTCCCAATTCTTATGCTGTGTTCACACCAGACGCGGAACGCGTGGCTAAATCGCGCTATTCGCGAGTAAATAGACGCGTGAACATTTGAGTTTACTCGCTTCATTTGCGCGTCACACTCCGCTTCATTCGAGCGTCAAACTCCGCTTCATTCGCGCGTCAAATTCACTTCAGAACAGACGCGGATTCGCGTCATGGGCAGGGCTTCCGTCTGCCCGGTGACTGTAGCTTCGTTGTTAAATGGCTAACATGGATTTTATTGATAAAATAACTGTGTTTATGTGTTTTATGAAGGCTGAAAAACAGCGTCGATACGTTTGGACCAGTGTCTGAGTCCACTCGATACATTCTGAGGTGCACCCAGCTCTGTGAGCTCATAAACTCCTCCAGAAACTTAACCTGGATGACGGAGGCTTTCAGCGGTGCTTCTGACTGAGCCAAGCCCAGTTTGATGAACTGTTGTCGGTGTCGGCTGGAGGATTTCCCCCGGACACCAACAACAGGTGCTACGTCACAATCATGCCCCCACAAGAGCAAGCTCCTGATTGGTTAACGTGGTGCGAATGTCCGCAGAAGTTCAGATTTTTGAACTCGAGTGATTCGCCGATTTGCACATTAAGCGCGTCAAACGCTCAATTCGCGCGTATCGCGCCATCCTCGCCGTGCCATTCGCGCAATTCACGTCATTCGCGCTGCGCCATTCGTGTGTATCGCGCCGCAGGATGCCTATTCGCGCGTTTGCATTGACTTAACATGTAAATCACTCGCGCTTGACGCTTCTTCCGCGTCTGGTGTGAACGCAGCATTAGGGGTACACTTTGAAGCCCTTCCCCTTCACACTCTGTTTTAAGGGCCATGGGGAAGGGGTACTTAAAACAAGCTAAATAATCTGCCAACAGGGTAAGGAAAAGTATCTTGTTTATCGTTTTAATATACGATTATTTAACTTGTTTTAAAGGGCACCTATGATGAAAATCAGCTTTTGTAAGCTGTTTGGACAGAACTGTAGTGTGTCCACGGTCATACTGGAGTGATAGAAACACAATAAGTCTTTTTTTATCCCTTTTTTTAAATCCAAATCCCTCCCTTTCTGAGGCCCACCGCAACATGGCATAGGAGTGCGGTTTCCCCGCCCACCGAATTGATTGACAGCCACGTATTAACAAGTCTCCATAGTAACACGTATAATAATATACACAAGACAGGATGTGCAAAAAGCAACCGGGATTAAAAGATCTGTTCAGCTCGCTGTGATCAGCTGCACATCAAGAGTTTAAAGTTTAAAAAGTTTTTAAATCAGTGCATGTTTGTAATAAAGACGGTAAAATCCCTGTAGTTCATCATCACAGCCGCGTGTCAGTACAATTATAAATGAAGACGTTTTAATCCTAGGTTGTGGACGTTAAATCAGGTTTAGTTTGTACTTTAACATAACGGATATCCGTACAGCAGTGTGTATTAAAGTCTGTCCTTGTCACATAAACACGTGATGACATTGTGTGCGACTCATGGTTGCAGAAAGACTGGAATTAACTCTACATCAAATAACCATTGGGAAAGTTCTTACTGTAGTAAGGAAGATCTGCTTCATTCTTCTCTGTCACTTTACTATTTATCTAAGATGAGATGCAGCAGGTGAAGGCTATAGCGATCATAGCAATCTCTGTGGCTCTGACACACACAGGGGAACAGTGGGCGAGGAGAACCAACTCATTTGCATTAAAGGCGCAGGCAACAAAAACAGCTACAATGTCTTAACAGCTCAAATATCCCAGATACAGAAAGGTATAATAAATAATCTGATGGGTGTTTGAGCTGAAACTTTACAGACTAAATCTGGAGACACAAAAGAGTTATCTTAAACCTTGAAAAGAGGTAAAATAGGTGCCCTTTAAGGAAAAACTCCTTTAATTTTGACATATTATTACTTAAAACGGGACAATGTGTTTTGCTTGTCTCGAAAAGGCTTCTTGATTTGGGAATTTGTAGATATTTGGGCTAGAACAAGACAAAAAGTCTTAGTATGAAAAGCATTTTTTGCAATGTCTATATGCAGTCTTAACAAAAACCTTACTCCATGCATTTAATCTAGATGTGTCATTGTTATTCAGCACACAAAGAAAGCCAGAAGATTCTAAGAGCAGGTCTGATGAGGAGTTGTGTCATTGAAAAGATATAAAAACATTATTCTTTACTGTCTGTTTGACAAACTTGTGAGATTAAATCACTCTTTTTTTTTTTTTTGCATAGCAAGTAATCAATTTCAGGAAGCGTGCTGTGTTTCCGATCTCGTTTCTTCTTTGAGACTTTACTGATGTTCATATCTATGGGAGACGGTCTGAAAAGAGTCTGGTAATATGAGAGATATGAAACATTGATGATGGCGTGCTTATGCCGAGGCTGCGAGGATATAATCATCCTGAGAGAAAACCCTCATTTCTTTACCTTAAAGGGATAGTTCACCCAAAAAATGAAAGTTTCCTGTTCATTTACTCACCCACAGGTCATCCAAGATGTAGGTTTTTTTTTTTTTTTCCTTCAGATTCTGATAAGATTCTTTTAGGCTTTGAACCTAACCCAGCAGATACACGACGTCATAAAATGTTATTATTAGGTTAGATTTGGGTTGCAAGCATCTAAGGATAATGCTATTTTGAAATCCAATAATGACGTCAAATGACGTTGATTCATTTATTCATTCATTAATTTTCTTTTCAGCGTAGTCTCTTTGTTTATCAGGCGTCGCCACAGCGGAATGAACCGCCAACTTATCCAGCATATGTTTTACGCAGCGGATGCCCTTCCTGCCACAACCCAACACAGGGAAACAAATGATCTTCATATATTGGTTGATTTTAGGTTGCAATGAAAAGTGAACAAAATCCAATGTCGAGCCAACATCTTAAACCATGCAAGCCAGTAGCGACAGCAGCGAGGAAAAAACTTCACCAAATGGCGAAAGTGAAGAATTAAAAAACCTCAAGAGAAACCAGGCTCAGTTGGGCACGACCATTTCTCCTATGGCCAAACGTCTTGTGCAGAGCTGCAGTCAAGGCACTGGAGGCTGGAGAATGCTGGACCTCAGCGAAGACTCGTCTGTCCCTGGAGCGTCACAGGAATCAGTCTCATGCTCTCCACTCCTCCATGACCACCACAGCTGCTGCTCAGGATACGGCCTGGTCCAGGATTATGGAAACCCTGGGATCATCTCGTCGCTGGTCTTGGATCGAATCAGTGGCACTGCATAGTCTGAGGACCTCGGATTGAGTATCCCCAGGTGGAAATAGAGAATAAAGAGAATAATTAGCGTAGCTGCTGTTCATAGTGTATATAAACGAGATGTGTGGGGTACATTCATGCGTCATACCGCTAAATGATGCACTGAGTGTATGCTTTGCTAAAAAGATAGGTCTTTAATCTAGTTTTGAATTGCGAGAGTGTGTCTGACCCTCGGACATTATCAGGAAGGCTATTCCAGAGTTTAGGAGCCATAAATGAGAAGGCTCGACCTCCTTTACTCGACTTTGCTATTCTAGGTACTACCAGAAGCCCTGAGTTTTGAGATCTTAAAGAGCGGGTTGGATTGTAGCGAGACAGGAGGTTGGTTAGATAAACAGGATCTAGAATATTTAAAGCTTTATAGGTAAGAAGTATATTTTAAAATCAATATGAAACTTAACAGGCAGCCAGTGTAAGGAGGATAGAATTGGGGTGATATGATCATATTTTCTAGATCTGGTAATAACTCTGGCAGCTGCGTTTTGCACTAGCTGAAGTTTGTTAATAGAGGATGCTGGGCAGCCAGCGAACAGAGCATTACAGTAATCCAGCCTAGAAGTCATAAAAGCATGAACTAGCTTTTCTGTATCTGATATGGATAGCATACTTCGTAACTTAGCAATATTTCTCAGATGAAAGAAGGCAGTTTTTGTGACATGGGAGATATGATTTACAAAAGTTAAATTGCTGTCTAGCATAACAAATGAGATTGTGCTCTTTTCAAAAGAGGCTGGAGCTACAAATGCCATACAAATGTGTCAAGTGATACGGTGATATACAATTTTTACAAATTTCCCAATTTAAGATTTAAACTAAAAATCATATTTGAAAAAGTCAGAAGTGAGAAATATAAATGGGAAAAAAAATGAAAATTTACATAAAAATTCACAAAAACATTGTATTAATTATTTCATGCATTCATTCTCTTTTTGGCTTAGTCCCTTTATTAATCTGGGGTCACCACAGCGGAATGTACCGCCAACTTATCCAGCATATGTTTTACACAGTGGATGTCCTTCTAGCTGCAACCCAGTACTAGGAAACATCCATACACACTCATTCACACACATACACTACAGACAATTTAGCTTATCCAATTCCCCTATAGCGCATGTGTTTGGACTGTGAGCGAAACCGGAGCACCCGGATGAAACCTAGCAACACGGGGAAAATATGCAAACTCCATACTGAAATGCCAACTGACCCAGCCGAGGCTCGAACCAGCGGCCTTCTTGCTGTGAGGCGACATCGCTACCTACTGTGCCACCACGTCACCCTGTATTATTTATTTATTTTTGCAGAGAGAAGTATTGCAAAAATATTCCATGGACTTTACACAAGTGTTTGTTTGTGCTATTTATATTTTTGCATATTCTAATATCACTATAGCAGCACACTTTATTTTAGGACAGAGCGTACACCTCAGGCTTTTTTTAAACTTTCATAAACATAAACATTTTTTTTTTGCCCGCTTGTTACATAAGTGTACAGTTAAAGGCTGTATTTGAAGATTCTGAATAGTCAGCAGTAGCTAAAAACGTGCTTTGCTAATTAAGATTAGCATTGGTTGCATTATTTAAATGTCAGCAGATGAAGCTGTCCTTGTTCTAAATCATCATGTCAAATATGAATGGGAATGCATGCGGATTGCAAGTGTCGAGGGAGCTGTTCTGAAACAAGCTTGTCAATCTGCATGATACTTGTTATTTAAGTAGCTGAATTACACTCAGCATACTCAATTTTTAATAGGACAAGTACAATACAAGATACTAACAACAAAAGGTGCTTTGGACCAACATTATACCTTTTTATACAGGCAAAAAAAGAACAGAAATATAAGTATTATTCAATTCAATTCAAGTTTGTTTGTATAGCGCTTTTACAATGCAGATTGTGTCAAAGCAGCTTAACATAGAAGTTCTAGTAGATTGAACCTGTGTCAGTCCAGATTTCAGAGTTGAAGTTCAGTTCAGTTCAGTGTGGTTTAATTTTCACTGCTGAAAGTCCAAACACTGAAGATCAAATCCATCGATGCGCAGCTCCACAAGTCCCAAACCAAGCAAGCCAGTGGCGACAGCAGCGAGGAACAAAACTTCACCAATTGACGAAAGTGAAGGAAAAAAAAAAAAACTTAAGAGAAACCAGGCTCTGTTGGGCACGACCATTTCTCTTCTGGCCAAACTTCTTGTGCGGAGCTACAATCTAGGTGCTGGAGGCTGGAGAATGCTGGACGTCCATCGTGGAGGAGCTGCAGGTGTGAGTAGATCACCGGCGGGTGTTCAGGCTGGCTCACAGGATCAACACGGAGACTCGTCTGTCACTGGGATCTTTCAGGAATCGGTCTCATGCTCTGCGCTCCTCCATGACCACCACAGCATCTGCTCAGGATACGGCCTGGTCCAGGATTATGGATACCTTGGCATCATTTCTTCACAGTTCTTGGATCTTATCAATGGCGCTGCATAATCTCTATGGACGAGTATCCCCAGGTGGAAATAGAAAATTAAGAAAATAATTAGCGTAGCTGCTGTTCATAATGTATTTAAACGAGATGCAAAAATAAAGTGCTGTAAAGGAAAATAGCAGTTATATAAACAAACATAGAAACAAACATGTTAAGCATATGAGAGTTTCTAATACGATGTCTGGTGCATTAAGACAGGAGGAGTGTGTCCTACAGGTCAAGCCCGCTCTCCTGCGTGGAGCACACTCATGCATCATATCGCTATGTAATGCATTGTGTGTATGCTTTACTAAAAAGTTAAAGGGTCACGAAACACATTTTTTGTGCTGTTGACAGTCATATATGTGTCCCACGCTAGAGCTGAAGATCTTTGCCCGAACCCGACGGGACCCGACGGGTTCGGGTTTAATTTCCATCAATTTAGACGGGGATGGGCTGGGCTCTGGCTTGCGCAGTAAATGAATAGTCATGTGATGCATTTCGATTAGTGCAAGAAAGTTATCAAATCGTTTGTTACAACATTAAAATCCATGCCTGCAAAGGTGAAACAAATGATGATGAAGAAGTTAAAAAGTGTGAATTTTGACTGTGGTCAGGCCAGCCGCCAGTTCAGAAGGAACGGTCATTCTAGCCGCCAAGGTATTTCGGCGGTCACTCATACACTGCGTATTACGGTAGAGCGCTAAACAGCAATGTATGTACAGCAAGCTGACAGGGAAGATGACGAGGTCACTCGCTACACTGAAACCGCTGTCATGGCAAATTAAATGGATGTTCTTGGCTGGTAGAAGATGAACAAACAATCCTACCCAAAACTTGCAAAATTAGCCAGATCAGAACTATGCATCTCGGCCTGTAGCAGCAGCAGTGAAAGGGTGTTCGGTGCTGCTGGACGCACCATCCTGAGTTCAGGACTGCGCTAAAGCCATTTACAGTGGATTCAATAATGTTCCTCCACAAAAACACGTAGCCTAATCTTGGTGAGAAAAGGGTTTTTAAATTATAAATAAATATTAATTAAACCATAAAATCATAATGTAGACAGAGTATATAGGCTATTCGTTTAATATTCAGCTTCACCGTAAGGCCAGATTGTGGAGAGAAGTGGCGAAACAAATCCTGCAGAGTCTTTATCTTAATTTCGTTATTGCCAAATACCCGTCATAATTTAGAATTTATTTTAATTTAATTATTTAGAGTGCTGAGATGTTACGATGTTACAGAGGGCTTTTTTTTTTTTCCAACTTCCAAGTGGCCTATAGTCTATGTTTGTTACGAATAAATTATGTTAAAACATATAAATGACTCATTCTTGAAAAAAGGCAAAAGAGCTGTGTGCATGTGCACATTTGGATAATGTTGGGTTATAAACGGGTTCTGGCTTTATAAAGCTGTCAATCAAAATGTACCTGTCAGGCTCGGGCCGAATTCTGTCGGGCCTAATTTTTATGGCCCGATTACAGCTCTATCCCACGCTGCTATAAACACTATTAGGACACATATATTGCACTAAAAAGTGAAAATTGGTTGTTTTTACGTTATTTTGAGCAAATTCGTTCTTCCGGTTTTAAACGAATTTTTGAAGCTGTGTCACGGCGATTAGATACTTGCGTGTAATCCAGCATGGAGAGTGGATGTCTGAAATTGTGAGTACATTGTGATGTCTCTGAGTGTGCGACATTAACTCATGAGAAAGACTTGGTTCAAACCAATCAGTGCGCTCTATTGTGTATGCGGTGCAACTTCATTAATATGCATGATAGCTTCGAAGACTGTTTTTACCTGTTACAGTGTTTAGACGACAGAGAGACGCCACGTTGTGTTGCCAAAACATATGGAAGAAGAAAAATTGTTTGGAAACTCAGGTCGTCGGTGTTTATAAATGTGCTGCGACGAAGGTTTTGTTTTCATTTTCCCACTATGAGAGCGCAGCTGGACTCATGTGTGGATTACAGTGCACGCGACAGAAATATGTTTGCAAGCAACATTTTATACCCGAGAGCTTTTCGCATCTGGAAATGGTGAAATTCGGATTTGCCGCTCGTCTCCTTTAAAAAAAAAATGCAGCTCCAGTTCGTGTTGATTGTCCTGTCTCTACAGATTTGGTAAGTGTGCGATCAGTGGTCTTTGTTTGTTCATTCAGATGGCAAAGTTCGTTCGTATCGTCAGCAGTACACTTTCAGTTTTTAAAGACATACCATAGTCAAAATGGTTTAGTTACTAAGTTTACAATACATTAATATAACTACAATATTATGGACTGAAAGATCCGCTGTAAATGCTGCTCTCCGAGTGTAAACCTGTAAACACCTTAATCAAACTATTACCCTTGTGTAGAATTTTCGCCGTATTTTGTGACAGTACATTCTATACACACACGGCTTTCTGACGCTACCTACCGAGTGTATCTAAGTTACCAAGAAATGCGGAGGATTTTTTTTCTTCTCTCATACGACGTACGGTATCAAACATTCCATTAAAACTCCACTCTTCCAGCAGTTCCCTGTCTTTCTCCCCTGCATTGCCCAAAGGGAAACTCCCACTTTTATGCAAAACCTTCCCTCTTTCCCTCCTCCGACACTCCCACCTAAACAGAGCTGGACACGCCCACTTTCCTGACTTTTTCCAAACTAGAGGTGTGAAAACACCCTGTTGAGACAGGGGGGTTTCGTGGCCCTTTAATCTAGTTTTGAACTGAGAGAGTGTGTCTGAAGCTTGGACATGCATGCATTATTATTAGTGCTGGGCCGTTAACGGCGTTAACGTGCTGCGTTAACGTGAGACTCTTATCGCGCGATAAAAAAAATATCGCCGTTAATCTATTCTCAAAGTTGGGTTGGGAGCTGGGTCTATTCTACGCAAGCTATGATGACTTTCACCTTGATATATTACCGCGGATGTATACCTGACTGGTGAGCCGTCTGCTCTTTTGAATCAAATCAGCAGAGGCTCTAACTGCAGTTTCACTTTTCATTTATTCCTTCGTGACAAACTGGGGTATTAGACGCAAATACGGAGTAAGGACAGGTGAGAGAGTTATGGAATTTAATGACGCATGCCAAATGGTAAGAAAAAAATCTTCCGCATTTCACGATGTGTGTGTGTGTTTGTGTATGTGTGTGTGCCGTCCTTTCTGACAGCCGCGTGTGGACCTTGTCGGAAAATATGGCGAAAGGTCCTAAAGACCGCGGTGTTTACTTCAATAATGCCACTAATATCTGCATACTCCACGTCTTAATTCCATTTCAGTGATGACTTTAGTCAGATTAAGCTCATCAGAATTCGCTGATTGGAGCTTATGTAGGCCTACAGTTCAACATTCATGTTTAACTGAATAAACAGTTAGTAAACACAAGTACATCTTATTGAACATCATTTATTTTCATCACCAATTTTCATAGTAGAATCGTTTCTCAAGCAGTTTGTGATGCATTTTGGAAACATTTTGGAGATGAGACCCTGGTCTAATGCGACACCCGGCTTGAGAAACCTGTTCTCAAAGACTTATTATTTGGGTAACACACATATTCTGAATACTTTCGGCAGAATTCAAATGAGCCATTTTAATCTAGATTAATCTAGATTAATTTCGAAATTAATCTAGATTAATCTAGATTAAAAAAATTAATCTATGCCCACCTCTAATTATTATGCAATAATGCATTAAAGGGGATATGTAAAAACACTTTTATATGAGGTTTAAACACTCAAAAAAGTACTCTTGTTTAAACTACTTATTAAAAATGAGCTGAAACAACACAACTACTCTTCTTATTGGCATTATATTGGGATTTGTAGTTTATTGCTTGTTGTTTACACAGAAAATAGGGGCTATGTAAGTTCATGTTTATATTAGTTTTCTCAATTCTGAGCATCTTTACGCTCATGAATAGACAGAGGTGGGTAGTAACGAATTACATGTACTTCATTACTTCATTTAATTTACTTGAGTAAAATTGTTGGGTAATGTGCACTTTTGAGTACATTTAAAAATGTGTACTTTTACTCAAGTAAATTATTAGAGAAAAATCAGTACTCTTCGCTACATTTGGTGGCTACATTTACATCCTCTGTGACTGTAAATGATAATAAATATGATTCATATGACTTGTTTGCAAATATCGCGAGGCGGCGCGTTGGAGAGTTTGTGTCGCAAGAGGTTGCTATAGAGACTAGTC
The DNA here is from genome assembly GCA_903798195.1 of Danio kyathit. Taxonomy (NCBI): domain Eukaryota; kingdom Metazoa; phylum Chordata; class Actinopteri; order Cypriniformes; family Danionidae; genus Danio; species Danio kyathit. The sequence goes on from LR812535.1 coordinate 6,054,940, forward strand.
TCCCGCTTTCGGTTAGAGCGCCTGCGCCTATGTTGGAATCATGGCTGAAGTTGAGTTTATACTGCGGTCACGCCATGGCCATCTGCGGTTCCGAGAAGAATGGTCACGCAGCACTGTCTGTGCAGTGAGTTTATCAGACCAGGTCACCTGCGGCCTCAAGTTCAGTGTATGTTTTCACTCCAAGATGTCAACAAGAATAGTTTGATAATGCGATGCAAACTGTACATCGAACTGACATTGCAACGTATACATGAACTACAGCTCCAACCTAAAAAAAACACGTAGCGGTAAGTGTCAAAATTATCCTTATTTGATCCTAATAATAACTATGGGATAACTAAAGAAACTGCTGTGTAATGGAGTAACTGATTTGCCCTGCACATATTAGTCATTCACACTGTTAACCATTAAAAATATAATATTTAAACATTATATTTATAACGTAAAATTGTGTTTATATGTAAATATATATTGTATATTATCCATCCATCCATCCATCCCTGCATTTTTACTTTCTATCCATCTATCCATTATCCATCCATCAATCCTCTGTCCATCTATCCATCCATCCATCACTGTATTCTGTCTGTCTGTCTGTGTGTCTGTCCATCACTATATTTTTCTTTCCATCAACTATCCATCCATCACTGTATTCTGTCTGTCTGTCTGTGTCTGTCCATCACTGTATTTTTCTTTCCATCCACTATCCATCCATCCATCCATCCATCCATCCATCCACCCATCACTGTATTTTTCTTTCTTTCCATCCACTATCCATCAATCCATTATCCATCCATCCATTCATCCATCCACCCATCACTGTATTTTTCTTTCTTTCCATCCATCCATCCACCCACCCACCCACCCACCCATCCATTCATCCATCCATCCATCCATCCATCCATTCATCTCTGTATTTCTCTTTACATCCATCCATCCATGGATTTCGCTTTCCATCCATCCATCTATCCATCCATCCATCCATCCATCTATCCACCCATACATCTGTCTAGTGTATTCATCCATCCATCCATCCACCCATCCATCAATCCGTGTTTCCCTTTCCATTCATCCATGCATCTGTCCATCCATCAGTTCATCCATCAGTTCATCTGTTTAGTGTATTCATCCATCTGTCTAGTGTATCCATCCTTCCATCCATCCATCTGTCTACTGAACCATCCATGCATCCATCCATCCATCCACCTATCCATCAATCCCTGTATTTCCCCTTCCATCCATCCATCCCTGTATTTCTACATCCATCCATCCATTTGTCTGTTCGTCATTCCATTCGTACATCTATCTATCCATCTATCTGTCTAGTGTACCCGTCCATCTGTCTAGTGTATCCATCCATCCATCCATCCATCCGTCCGTCTGTCTGTCTGTCTGCTGTGTCCGTCCATCCATCCATCCATCCATCCATCCATCCTTACATCCTTCCATCCATCCATCCATCCATCCATCCATCCATCCATCCATCCATCCATCCATCCATCCATCCATCCATCCATCCATCCATCCATCCATCCATCCATCCATCCATCCATCCATCCATCCATCCATCCATCCATCCATCCATCCATCCATCCATTTCCCTTTACATCCATCCATCCATCCATCCATTCATCCACGTATTTCTCTTTCCTTCCATCCATCCACCCATCCATCAATTTCTGTATTTCCCTTTCCATCCATCCATCCATGCATCCATACATCCATACATCCATACATCCAACCATCCATACATACATACATTCATCCACCCATACATCTGTCTAGTGCAGGGGTCATCAACTATATTTGTCAGAGGGCCAGAGTTTCACCAGACAGTCTCCTTGGGGGGCCGGACCCCCCAGAAGACAATCAAATAAAAATCTAATTTTGGCTTAACATTATGTTTAATGTTTATACTTTTTAATTCTTATACTTTTTTTTTTTTTTTTTTTTGACAGATATTGGGATTTAATTTTGTTGTCAAGTGAATAATTCAATAATCTGTATTTTAGCTTCTTACTGCTAAAATGCAGTGAGTGTTAAAAAAGGAGCTTAAAAGATATTAACTTATATTAGCAAACATCTCTGAAATTGTACTCATTCATTCATTCATTTTCTTGTCGGCTTTGTCCCTTGCGGGGTCGCCACAGCGGAATGAACCGCCAACTTATCCAGCACGATTTTACGCAGCGGATGCCCTTCCAGCCGCAACCCATTTCTGGGAACTTCCACACACACATTCACACTCATACACTACGGACAATTTAGCTTACCCAATTCACCTGTACTGCATGTCTTTGGACTGTGGGGGAAACCGGAGCACCCGGAGGAAACCCACGCGAACCCAGGGAGAACATGCAAACTCCACACAGAAACGCCAACTGACCCAGCCCAGCCGAGGTTCGAACCTGCGACCCAGCGACGTTCTTGCTGTGAGGCAACAGCACTACCTACTGCGCCACTGGGTTGCCTGAAATTGTACTGTGTGTGATAAAAGATAATAAATTTGTATATTAAAAGTATATTTTCATTTGTTGATTATAAATTTTCATTATTTTTATAAAACTGTAATATTAAACTTACAGTTAAAATGTAAATAAACAGTTAAAATAGTAAAATAGTGTGATAAGCAATTTGACAAAATGGTTTTAAAATATATTTTGGTACATCAAAAAGTGTGTTTATGATAACCATCTGACAAGCTAATGTAGCAAAAATTCGTAATATGTCACTAAAATGTAATATTTATACCTCATAATTAAATAGACAATCAGGCGAATAACTGCAAAAATAACCCATTTAAAAATCTGGCTACAGGCCTGACAGTGTAATGTTAAAAGAATGTTTATTAACTGATTAAGAGAAAGTTTAATAAAGACTTCTGTTTATTTTATCCGTAGTGCAAATGAAACATGTCTCATATAGGAGTTTTAATTTAAGATGAAGCACAGGCTGTAGTTTTTCTGACAAACTGTTTCAACCGAAATTGCACCCGTTACTCTGAGAGATCAGGAGAACTGTAAGGCAGGGATCATATACTTTTGCATTTAGCTGTTTATTCTGCGTTAAAGCGGGGAAACACGAGCATTAATGCCATTATCGTGATGGACTCATTCAGTAGCTGTGACTTACACTTGTCTCTTTATGTCCTTTTTTGCTGCCGCCATCCTCACCTGTGTGTGTCAGACCTCACACACCTCATTCTTGCACGTGAAATTCACGTGCTGTTTAGGCGCTGCTTTCCTGAACGCAGCTACAGCCTCTCACATGACAGCAGAGAAAGGCACAGCCTTTCTAGGTTAACATGTCTAGGTTAATATTGACAGCGTGATTTTTTTTAAAGTGAATTAAATTATTGATGGGGACATTTCAATAGTTGGTCCTCCTCCGCGTCCCCTCCGTCCATGATAAATCTACACCCCTGCTTTTTTTTAGCAAGACGCTCCTCATGTAGCCGTTCGCGCTCTCCTGTTTGTTATTGTAGGTGTTTCTCATAGTTCGGTTGCGCAATTCTGATTGGGCAGTACGAAAGTGCTCACTCGATTGGCTAGTAAGACACACACAGACGACTGTCACACAGATGCCAGTCATGCATTTGCTCTGAGAGTGGGAAGTCCTCTTGCGATTAGCTAATCGCAACGTTCCAAATCGCGATTGCAATTCGATTTCGATTAATTGCACAGCTCTAGTGTGGACCACTATTTTCTTTTAGATCCTCACAATTTTGGAATCCAGTTGCGGGCCGGATTGAATGGCTCAGGGGGCCGGACTCGGCCCACGGGCCGCCAGTTGATGATCACTGGTCTAGTGTATCCATCCATCCATCCATCCATCCATTTATTAATCCCTGTATTTCCCTTTCTATCCATCCATTTGTCCATCCATCCATTTGTCCATCTGTTTAGTGTATCCCTCCATCTGTCTGGTGTATCCATCCATCCATCCTTCTACTGTATCCATCCATCCATCCATCCATCCATCCATCCATGGTTATAGGTTTTCAGCTTTCTTCAAAATATCTTTTTTTGCAATCAACAGAAAAGAAAAGAAACTCGTATAAGCATAAGGAGTCAGAACTTAGCAACTTGTATAAATCTGAATATGTGCATGTATTTATAGAGCAATAATATATTACATTCAAACACAGAAGCCTCTTCCAAACACTGCGACTACACTCGGCCTATTAAATAAACTTGCAGTGGACGTCGTGAACCAATGGAGCGCAGTGTTTGGAGTGTGTGAAGCGTCGCTGTGAAACTAGATCAGATGGCATGTGAAGGAAGCAGCAGAGATTGATGCAGTGACCTTATGTTTATTTGGCCCTGGACTGCCTCCATTGAGAAGAAGCTGGATAGGAAATCAATCTGAATTCAGGCTGAAATGAGTTCCTCTACTTCACGCTGTTCCCCTGGGGTTTAGCCTATGAAATCACAAATCCAGCATGGCACTGAAGCAGAACTTTGGTTGAAAAAAACACTCCTCCTTTATTTACAGTCTTCTCTCTTTCTCTCTCTCTCTGTCTTTTTTCTGCTCTTTTTATTCTTCGTATCGAGCACTCTCTCCTCAGTTTGACAGAACGCTGTATAAATCACAGGCTGTGTCTTTATGGACTTTTCTGCTGTGAGTCGTTTCACATATGGAGACGCCGCTGAAGCGCTTTCACTCTGTCTTTCTCTTCTATCAGTTTCATTCTGTCTGATCTTTTGTTATTCTTTCTTTCTTGTTCTTTCTTCAGTTTTCTTTCTTTCTTTCTTTCTTTCCTTCTTTTCTTTCTTTCTTTCTTTCTTTTCCGTCCGTCCATCAATCCATCCCTGCATTTTTACTTTCCATCCATCCATCCATCCATCCATCCATCCATCCATCCATCCATCCATCCATCTATCACTGTATTCCCTTTTCTATCTATCCGTCCATCCGTCCATCCATCCATCCATCCATCCATCTATCACTGTATTCCCTTTTCTATCTATCCGTCCATCCGTCCATCCATCCATCCATCCATCCATCCATCACTGTATTCCCCTTTCTATCGATCCATCCATCCATCACTGTATTCCCCTTTCTATCGATCCATCCATCCATCACTGTATTCCCCTTTCCATCCATCCATCCATCCATCCATGCATCACTGTATTCCCCTTTCTATCCATCCATCCATCCATCCATCCATCCATCCATCCATCCATCCATCCATCACTGTATTCCCTTTTCTATCTATCCGTCCATCCATCCATCCATCCATCCATCCATCCTTCCATCCATCCATCCATCCATCCATCCATCCATCCATCCATCCTTCCTTCCTTCCCTGTATTTTTACTTTCCATCCTTCCATGCATTCATACATCCATTCATCTCTGTATTTTACTTTCTATTCATCCATCCATCCCTGTATTTTTACTTTCCATCCGTCCGTCCGTCCATCCATCCATTCATCACTGTATTCTACTTTCTATCCACCCACCCATCCATCCTTCCATCCATCTATGTATTTCTCCATCCATCCATTAATCCATCCATTCATCCCTGTATTTTTACTTTCCATCCATCCCTCCAGTGATCGATCCATCCATCCATCCTTGTATTTTTACTTTCCATCTATCCATCCATCCATCCACCAATCCATCTATCCATCCAACCATCCATCCATCCATCCATCCATTTATCCATCCATCCATCCCAGTATTTTTACTTTCCATCCCTCCATCCATCCATCCATCCCTGTATTTTTACCTTCCATCCTTCCATCCATCCATCCATCCATCCATCCATCCATCCATCCATCCATCCATCACTGTATTCCCCTTTCTATCCATCCATCCATCCATCCATCCATCTATCCATCCATCACTGTATTCTTTTCTATCTTATCAGTCCATCCATCCATCCATCCATCCATCCATCCATCCTTCCTTCCTTCCTTGTATTTTTACTTTCCATCCTTCCATACATTCATACATTTATCTCTGTATTCTCCATTCTATCCATCCATCCATCCATCCATCCATTCATCTCTGTATTTTACTTTCCATCCATCCATCCATCCATCCATCCATCCATCCATCCCTGTATTTTTACTTTCCATCCATCCATCCATCCATCCATCCTTCCATCCATCACTGTATTCCCCTTTTCATCCATCCATCCATCCATCCATCCATCCATCCATCCATCCATCCATCCATCCATCCATCCATCCATCCATCCATCCATCCATCCATCCATCCATCCATCCATCCATCCATCCATCACTGTATTCCCCTTTCTATCCATCCATCTATCCATCCATCACTGTATTCCCTTTTCTATCTATCCGTCCATCCATCCATCCATCCATCCCTGTATCTTTACTATCCATCTATCCATCCATCCATCCATCCATCATCCATCCATCCCTGTATTCCTCTTTCTATCCATCCATTCATCCGTCCGTCCATCCATTCATCCACCCATCCACCCATCCGTGTATTTCTCCATCCATCCATCCATCCATCCATTCATCCATCCATTTTTCCTTTTTTCCATCCGTCCGTCCGTCCATCCCTCCCTCTGTCCATCTATCCCTCCCTCCCTTTATCCATCCATCCATCCATCGATCCATCCATCCACCATCCTTTCTTCCTTCCTTCCTTCAGTTTTTCTCTTTCTGTTCTTTCTTTCTTTCTTTCTTTCTTTCTTTCTTTCTTTCTTTCATCTGTTCTTTCTGTCTCCTTTATTTACAGTCCTCAGTTTGACAGAACGGTATATAGACCACAGGCTGTAACCTTGTTATTTTTTTCTTCTGTGAGTCGTTTCAGTTTTGGAGACGCCGCTCTGCTGAATACAGTCAGATTATTGTAATGTAAATGGATTGAAAATGAAAAGTGTTTTATGCCCTAAACGCTTGATCATTTCTAAAAGGAGCCTCGGGGTGTGGGATAAGATAGCATATCTGAATGTTATCAAAACAATTATGTTTTTTTCAAGAATATTGGCTTCTGTTTCCCAAAGCTAATTGCTCTTTTATGAGCTCCTTTGTTCTTTTTATGCCATAATCAACTTTGGTTAGCGGGTTTACATAATTCAGCACGGGCTTGAAATTAAGTCTGCGTAAAAGAGCTGACCTAATGAATATCCAGACAACTCGTCTTTTTCTGTAAATTAAGAGTCTAATTTTATCCCGCAGCGTTTTTTTTTTTTTCGTCAGACAAAAATCACGCCCTGTATGAAATCATTCTTACCATAAAACAGGTGCAAAATCTCAGACTTTAGCCATTAACCAGACTTTTTGTAATGAACCGATATTAACTCTTTCACTGTCATTGATGAGAACTTGTTAAAGGGTCACAAAACACCAAAACACATTATATGAGACACTATTAGGACACAGATATTTAGCTAAAAAGTGAGTGCGTGTGTATGTGTGTGTGTGTGTGTGTGTGTGTGTGTGTGTATGTGAGAGGTCAGTGGTGTGTGGGGGGTCAGTTGTTGTAATGAGGGTCTCAGGTGTTTCTCCTCTGTTGTCTCAGTAGATTGGCTCTCAGCAAGATGTGTGTTTCACTCTTTCATCTCAACTCTTCCCTCTGTCAGCTTTACTGATCTTCAATCAGACTGTGTGTGTGTGCATGTGTGTGTGTGCGGGCGCGTGTGTATGTGTGTGTGCGCGCCCTGACCAGCTACATGATGTTTATCTCTGTATATTCTCTGTATGTGATTATCTTAATAATAATTGATCTTCTTTTGATTTCTTCCTGTCTGTTTGTCCGTTCTTCGGTCTGTCCTTTCTTTCGTTCTTAGCTTTTTTGGATTTTATTTTTGCACTGCAAATGTGCACAGTTTAACCATTGTTATCATGGAGTATCTCTGGGATAGAGTCTTTAGCATTGTGAATGACAAACATATTTAAGAAATTTGTGCTGAGAAACAAAATTGTAAGAATAGTAAGTTCTTGAGTTACATAAATGTAGTCAACACGTCCTTATACTGCAACAAACATTGATAAAGTTGTATGCAGGGCTTGACATTAACTTTTTTGATCACCAGCCACTGTGGCTAGTAGATTTCCAACATCACTAGCCACTCGCCATTTTCACTAGCCACAATTTTCTTGTTGGGAAAATATATTTAGCATAAATTTGACTTTGACATGCTAAAATAACTTGATTTAGATGTTGTGCCTCCTCATTCATTTAACTTCTTATGTGTATTAGCTTGCTCAGTGTGCATGAGTAAATGGGTTGTGTCACAATGCAGTTAGTTTTTATTTCACACGACTTTTCAGGGCTCAAAATTAAGGGTTTACCAAATTTATCTCTGACCACAACAAATAAGTATTTCTTAGCCACAGTTTTTTTAATGCATCAAAACAAGGAAAATATAGCTGTATAGGTGCACTTTTTAATTCAGCAAAACTTTCCTTTAAAAAAACATTACATTTTAATAAAAAGGAATTATTGTCATGTATCTAAAATATGCACAGTAATCTGTCCTGGCTAAAGGTCCCAGATCACCAGTTAACTACACATAAACGGGGAGTAATCTCCCATTAAAGCAATGTTATTGTAAAAAAAATATAATAAACCATATTAACAAAAATAATTGTAAGCAAAAGAAAGCAGGTGAAATATACCGTGTTTGATAATGAAAGGATGATTACGCGCACATGGTTAATATAGGCCTGTTAATAATCTGTTCAAAGAATAATTCAAATGAAAGCAGTGACCGCTGCTGCTTACAAAAGAATATGTGTATTTTTTTTTAAATCTTGAGCTCTTAAAAGCAGCAGGACTGTGGGTGCACGATCATCGCTCTTTGTCCAGTCTATAATAGGAACCGATCACACCAGTTGCGCTTCCTCTATGGCACGGTTGCTTCGCGCAAGTAAATGGGAGCGCACGCTTTTTAACAGTCGCGCGCATCACATCACCGGTGCGCGCGAGTGATCATCCTCTCGTTCGGTATTTACCTGCTTTCTCTTGCTCGCGCGAACACAGTTATTTTTCTCAGTCGTGCTGCTTCTCCATTCTAAGATCACATTTGCACGAATATTGGGCCATGCTTATTGTCAAACTCTGCTTTTAAGAAAACTACAACTTAAAAATGATTTCCAACCAGCCAAAGTGGCTAGTGAGAGTGTCTGTCTAACCCGCCAGAATTGAAATCTACCTGCATATGGTGGGTTGGCGGGTGTTAATGTAAAGCCCTGTATGTACTGTATGTATGTATGTATGTATGTATGTGTGTGTGTGTGTGTGTGTGTGTGTGTGTGTGTGTGTGTGTGTGTGTGTGTGTGTGTGTGTGTGTGTGTGTGTGTGTGTGTGTGTGTGTGTGTGTATATATATATATATATATATATATATATATATATATATATATATATATATATATATATATTTTTTTTTTTTTTTTTTTTTTTTTTTTTTTTTTTTTTTTTCCTTCAGGAGAAAGTCTTATTTGTTTTATTTCGGCTAGAATAAAAGCAGTTTTACATTTTTTAAGTATTCATGTATATATATATATATATATATATATATATATATATATATATATATATATATATATATATATATATATATATATATATATATATATACATATATATATATATATATACATATATATATATATATATACAGTTGAAGTCAGAATTAATAGCCCCCCTTTGAATTTTTTGTTTTTTTAAATATTTTCCAAATAATGTTTAACAGAGCAAGGAAATTTTCACAGTATGTCTGATAATATTTGTTCTTCTGGAGAAAGTCATATTTGTTTTATTTCGGCTAGAATAAAAGCAGTTTTTATTATTTTTAAAACCTTTTTAAGGTCAAAATTATTAGCCCCTTTAAGCTATATTTTTTACTCAATAACTTGCCTAATTACCCTAACCTGCCTAGTTAACCTAATTAACCTAGTTAAGCCTTTAAATGTCACTTTAAGCTGTATAGAAGTGTCTTGAAGAATATCTAGTCTAATATTATTTACTGTCATCATAACAAAGATAAAATAAATCAGTTATTAGAAATGAGTTATTAAAACTATTATGTTTACAATTGTGTTGAAAAAATCTGCTCTCCGTTAAACAGAAATTGGGGAAAAAAAACGGGTGCTAAAAATTCAAGTGGGCTAATAATTCTGGCTTCAACTGTGTGTGTGTGTGTGTGTGTGTGTGTGTGTGTGTGTGTGTGTGTGTGTGTGTGTGTGTGTGTGTGTGTGTATATATATATATATATATATATATATATATATATATATATATATATATACAACTTTGTAATGTTGCCATTCATTTTCACAACACTTAAAATGTTTAGGGACTGAAGACACCAAGTGATAAAGTGTTTCAGGAGTAATTTTGTCCCATTCGTGGGTAACAGTACGGGGTCTTCTTTGTTGTATTTTGAAACGTAAAATGCGACACATATTCTCAATTGGAGCCAGGTCGGGACTGCAGACAGGCCAGTCAAGTACTTGTATCCTCTTCTTCTGCAGCCAGAACTTTGTAATGTGTGCAGAATGTGCTTTTGCATTGTCTTGTTGAAATATGCATGGGGGTCCCTGGAAAAGAAGGCAGCATATTGTGCTCCAAAATCTCTATGTACTTTTGGTGCATCACAGAAGTGCAAGTTACCTTTGCCAAGGGCACTGACACAACCCCATACCATCACAGACCCTGGCTTTTAGACTTGTTGTTGATAACAATCTGGATGATCCTTTTCTTTTTTTGGTCTGGAGCACACAATGTCTATTTCTCCCAAATAATACCTGAAATACTGATTCATTTGACCACAGTACATGTTTCTAGTGTATGATGGTCCATCCCAGATGCCTCTGAGAACAGAGAAGCCAATGGCCCTTCTGGACACTGTTAACATAGGGCTATCTTTTGGCACAGTACAGTTTTAACTGGCATTTGTGCATGTAACTACGTATTGTGGTACTTGACAAAGGTTTGCCAAAGTAGTCCTGAGCCCATGTGGTGATATCTCTGATAGATGAATGAGGATTCTTGATGTAGTGCCGCCTGAGGGATCGGAGATCTCGGTTGTTCAGTTTAGGCTTGCACCCTTGTCATTTACGCACTGAAATACCTCCAGATTCCTTGAATATTTGAATGGTGTTCTGCACTGTTAAAGATGAAATATCCAAATGTCTTCCTATCTTTCTTTGAGAAACATTGTTTTTAAACATTTCAATCATTTCCTTGTTGGCAAACTGGTGCTCCTCAGCCCATCTTTGCTCCTAAAGGATTAGACATTTCCTGGATGCTGCTTTTTTGTACCAAATTATAATTAAAATCACCTGTTGACATCACCCGTTTCAAATCACATCATTATTTAACCAGTTTACCTGATTACTAGCCCTAAACTGCTCCTGTCACAACTTTTGTTGGAATGTGTGGCAGGTCTGAATGACAGGAAAGGATGTGTATTTACAAATGAAAAGAAATTGACCAGACAAAACATGAAATATTGTGTTCATATTGTCTGCAATGAAACACAAGTCAAAGTAAATTTAGAAATCAGTACTTTCTTTTTATTTGCATTTTCCATACTGTTCCAACTTTTTCTGATTTGGGGTTGTGTATATGTATATATATTTTTTTTTCTGCAAAATGAATGCACCTGATAGTAGCTTTTCTCCAGATCAGGGTGTTCAAGAGTGCAGGATTTGGAAGATCCCCAGTTAAGCTATAAAAATCTAGACGACGAGGCCTGCTTTTGTAGATTTATTACGCTACTTTAATTATAATAATATATGGACATTTAAATGGTACCTTCATTAAATTTAATGCATATTTTTAGCCTGTGCTTTTAGCTCAGAGAGGTTTTCTTCCTTTTATTCCTTATTATGCAGCTCTTCCTGCATACTTTACAGCAGCAGAAGCACACATCTTCACCCAAACTACACAGCAGGAGCAGATGCTGAATCTGCTGGACTGGAGGATTGTCTTTCAGACATGTGGACGTTCAGCAGACTCAGAGATAAAAAAAAAAAGAGAGAGATTTTGTTCAGCTCTGGACATTTTCCCATGAGGTCAAGATGAATTATATTATTTAATCAGTTATTTTATTTATTATTTATAATGTTATTATTAATATTATTTCATTCTAATATTTCATTTAAATAATTTTCATTTGTTTTGTGCAGTGCAAATTATTATTGATTCATAATTAAATGAAATATGTTTATTTAATATATGTTAATTCCGTACTGTAGTGTTTTAATGCATATACAGTTGAAGTCAGAATTATTAGCCTGCCTGTTTATTTTTTCCCCAATTTCAGTTTAACGGAGAGATTTTCTCAACGAATTTCTAAACATAATAGTTTTAATAACTCATTTCTAATAACTGATTTATTTTATCTTTGCCATGATGACAGTAGATATTTGACTAGATATTTTTCAAGACACTTCTATACAGCTTAAAGTGACATTTAAAGGCTTAACTAGGTTAATTAGGTTAACTAGGCAGGTTAGGGTAATTAGGCAAGTTACTGTATAATGATGGTTTGTTCTGTAGACTATCGAAAAAATATATAGCTTAAAGGGGCCAATAATTTTAACCTTAAAATGGTGTTAAAAAATTAATAACTGCTTTTATTCTAGCCGAAATAAAGCAAATAAGACTTTCTCCAGAAGAAAAAAAAATATTATCAGACATACTATGAAAATTTCCTTGCTCTGTTAAACATTTGGGAAATATTTAAAAAAGAAAAGAAAATCAAAGGGGGTGAATAATTTTGACTTCAACTGTATGTTCAAAGTCGATCTCTCTTTGTATGTTGTAGTGCTGTATTTATACCATAGTATTCTGGTAGTGTTTGCTTTGCTTTGGCTTGTTCGAGGTTAATTATTGTGATCTCCGGATTGCAACAAAGAAATACTGGCAAATCTCTGTAGACTGATGGCATTTCATGCCGTTCAGCCTTTTAATCTTAAAATGTCAGCAAAATGACCTGTTTTGTCATCACTTTAGACATTACGCTAGATAATCATTCAAACACTAGCTCTAAAGTGACGTGTGTGAAGTAGCAACCGTTTCTGCTGTTTTGACACCAGCTGCAGATGTGAATGAATGGCGGAAGAAAGTAGTTCCTCATACAAAAGGATTTTTAGACTCTCAGTGTTTGATTTTATTTTTTATACACACGATTGTGCGTCGAACTTATCAAAATGTTTTGTTGGAATGTGGAAGTTTGAGTACAATTAGACAATTTTTATATAGAGAGTACTTTGATGGACATTTTTAAAAAGGTACCACCAGGAAGAATCTTAAATTATTTATGAAAAATTGAACTGAAAAATCATATTTAACTTTGAATATATTTTTGTGTGAATTTTATTTAAGTATATGTTATTATTATTATTATTATTATTATTATTATTAGTATTATTTATATTAAGTATTTTTTTATTGTAATACGAATTAGTTTTTATCATGTAATATTTTTATGTATATTCATCTTCCCATTAAATAGCCATAAGTTGCTGATGTGGCAATAAATAAATAATAAATAAATTATGCCATCGAACTGTTGCGAAAATGCAATATCACACTCATAGCAGCGGACTGCGACCTCAAGCGAACGCAATAGAGCCAACGCCTCTGGCCAGTGCCGATATACAGTTGTATTGCACTGCTATGAGTGTGATATTGCTCATATACATATATTACTAATAAATAATCTAACTTTAGTCAGTTATTATTGTTATTATTTAATCGGTTATTATATTTATACTTTATAATGTTATTATTAATATTATTTAATTCTAATATTTCATTTAAATAATTTTCATTTGTTGCATGAATTGCATTTGTATATATGAAGAATTCAGATGCACCTTTATGTGCCGTCTGAAATTTCCATCGAAAATGAACGTTTTTCTCAGCCTCCTATATCCTCCGATATTTTACTTTAAACACCAGGAAAATGACTTATTATTTACTATTTACCAAGTGTATTACTGAACATACACACAGGAGACTGATGAAAATACTAATTTTAGAGGGAAATTTCAGATGGCATTTAGAGGTTTTTGCATCTAAATTTTTCATATGTACAGTGCAAATTATTATTGATTTATAATTAAATGAAATATGTTTATTCAATATCTTTTGATTCTGTAGTGTTTTAATGCATATATGCCATTGCTCTTGATTTTTATTTAGTTTTTATTATTATTGATTTATTTTTTATTTTTTTTCATTTCATGTGTATCCATTTTCAAAACCCAGCGCTCCACAGGGTTTCCGCGGGGTCTTAAAAAGTCTAAAATTTAAAAATCAAAATTTTAGGCCTTAAAAAGTCTTAAATTCGCTGTTCTAGGTGTTAAATATTTTTACACAGGTCTTATTTGTCCGATGTCCATGTAACGCTACATCTAATGCTCATTTAAATTCTTTTTTGTTGTTGTTGCTTGGTTTTCGTGGTGTTGTAGTCCTTTACTTCACTAGTCCTAATGTAATTTGTGGTATTACAACTACAAATGAGACCAGCATGCAATAGCCAATCAGCTTTCTGTTATTGGGCCCAGTGCGTGCGGCGAATGTGACGTCATCGCTGTGTTTGCGGAGGTTCGCTTTCGGTGCGCGCGACATGATTTCGGCTGGCGGAGTGAACAAATTTCGGGTGAACAGTTCGCGCGGCTCTGCGTTTGATTTGAGTTGAATATGAAACACTTTGAAGAGATTTTGAAGATCTTTATGATTCGTCCATGCGTGATCATAGAGATAACCAGATGACCAATAATTCTTGGCTAGAAATTGCAACAGCCGTGGGAAAGGAGGAAAGTTTTTGTAAAGGGATAAGGTTTGTTAAAACAAAACAAAAAAAGATGCCATGGCAAAAGTGGAGACCCATGTGGTTAATAGCTACAAACTAAAATTAAGTGACAAATTATGTCTTTGATAACTGGAAAGGAATATATGAACCTATCAGTTTACAATATACTGATGCCCAAATTCTGGGCATTATTGGTGATAATGGTCATGAATGTATGACCATTATTGCCTTTTTAGCCTTTATAGGACAGAAACTAGCAAGACAATAATGTGAATTGTTGAGTGGGCAAAATAAATAAAAAAAACATCAGTATTTTAAGTAAGTTTTTTTTTTTGCTTTTATTCTTACCATAATAAAAATATAATTGAAGAGCAACCCATTTTCTCTTGTCATTGATATTTAACTTTAATAGGTAGAACTGTCTGATATATGAACAAAAGCAAGTGATGCATCAAAGTTTGATTTAACAATATCTTGAATGGTTATAAAAAATCTTTATAATCATTATAATAAATTATCAAAATAATTAGTTTTAAAATCTTGAATGATATTAATGATATGACGTAGTTCCGGAAATGTACTACATCTCTGTTTATCTGTCTGACTTTATAGTGGGTTGCTTTTGACCAGCCCCTGTCATTTTAAAGAATATCACATTGGCGAACGCATCAAGTATAAACGCCTTGTCCATTTCGTGAGGTGCGCGCACAGTCAGCGGAGGTGCGCGATGCGCCGCCAGTGAAAGAATAAATCAGCCTTAAGGCCGATTTATACTTTTGCGTCAAGCGCACGCGTATGCTACGGCGCAGCCTACGCGTGGACGCATTGCCCCTCGCCGTGGCCGTCGGCGTCGTTGACGTGCACCTCTCAAAAAATGTAACGCGCACGCATAGCGCAAGCTCTGTGATTGGTCGGCTTGGTAGCGCTGACGAGTGTGGGCGGAGGTGAGAGCCGCGCGCCCGATGCAGCGAGTGTTTACAAGTGTGAAGTCCCGTCAAGGAGCTCCGGATGGAGACTGTTGTTTGTGTTTACCTCATGATTAAAGTTGTTCCACGTCCGACGGTTCCCGCCTCAAAATGAGCGAGTTTGAGCCACTTGTACATTAAGGAAGTGTTCAGGAAAAACAAAAAAACCAGCGAAGAAACTCGACACAGAGGAACATAAACACCTACTGCCAGCTAGCGTTTCGGAAGTGTATTGCAGAGAAACAGAAACAGCGCGCAGAAGTATAAATGCACGGCTACGCGCGGGGCTTGCGCCGTGGGTTACGGCGATCACTTGACGCAGAAGTATAAACCAGGCTTTAAGATGGTTTTTTTTTTGTTGTTCAGTGGTCCATCTAACCTGTCTTTAGTACAGTGCAATTTATATTACCACTAATTTTGTGATTTTGCATTTTCTCTCGCGTGTTTTTGATATTGTGATATCGGTCTTAAATTTAATACTTAATGGTCTTAAAAAGTCTTAAACTTGACATTATGATATCTGCAGAAACCCTGGCTCCAGTATCAGTCTGAGGTCATGAATCAGCAGTTGGTACTGTAATAGTCCTGATTGAACAGGTTGTGTGTTTATTGCTCTGTGTCCTCTGGCTCTCTTTCTCTCTCTCTCTCTCACTGCTGACTCTGATTTGCGCTCAAATGCAGTTGCTGAGTATCACGACGGAGGCTGTTTTTTCCGCAGCTCATTTTTCAGACCTGTGCTTTATCTCAGCACACAGGCATCATTACAGTCATGCCGCTGTCCGTCCACTGGTTTTCTTCTTCAACTCCACAGAGACAGCAGTGTTTTGGTGGACATGCTCAATCTGTCTTGTTTTCAGCAGTGTGACGCTCCTCATCCATCAAAGCGTCTCCCCTCCTGTTATCTAATATGTTTTTAATGTGCCACTGTCTTTGTGTGTATGTTTGGCTCTCTCTGTTTCTCTGTTTTAGTTGCGTTTCTTTAGCAAAGTGCTGTGCCTTGAAGCGGTGGAGCTGGAAAATCTCCCCGAATGTTCACTTTCCATTAGTGTCTGCGCTCAGAGAGAGGCGCTTCTTGATTTATGGCTCTGATAGAGAAATTTTATATTTACAAGCAGCAAAATAAACATCGCAAATTTGATTCTGGCATGTTGCGGCTTGCCTTAGGGATCGCTGTTTATTGTATGACTCCAGGAAAATGCGGAGAGCGTGTCTGGCCATGAAATGAAATATTAGAGCGATTATTGTAATGTCAAGAGGGCGTCTTTCTAGGAGAGCTGCTGTGTTTTTACTCTTCTTTTTTCCTTCAGATAGTTTTCGCCTGGTCTAGTGGAAACTGCTTCACACGTCACTTCTGGACAAGAAGAGACAAACACATTGATGTAAAGTGATGTGTATAGATAGATAGGTTTTTCTATAATATTTTTTGCTTTAACTTATCTATTATTTGATTGCGTTTACATTGCATTAATGCAAGTATGTTAAATGTCCAAATTAAGTAATTGATAATAATACAAATAAACTGTTTATTTATTACACACACAACTACACCTATATAATATAATATTGCTAACATTATTTTAAATAAACTTTTTTTTTTCTTCTTTTTTTTTTACTCATACTAAATGTTTACTATTTTAGGTCCTTTAGGAGTACCTAAATCATTTACATTTGCTAAATGCCAGAATAAAGAGAGAATTTTTTTTTTTGAGATTTTTTTTATTAATTTCTAGACAGTCAAAAGTTTACATACATTTCCTTGGTATTTTTTTTAGCTTTGCTTTTAAACTGTATAACTTTGGTCAAATGTTTTGGGTATCCTTCCACAAGTTTCTCACAATAGTTTGCAGGAATTTTGGCCCATTCGATCTGACAAAATTGGTGTGACTGAGTCAGATTTGTAGGCTGTCCTACTCGCACAAGCTTTTTCAACTCTGCCCACAAATTTTCTATAGGATTGAGCTCAGGGCTTTGTGATGGCCACTCCAAAACATTCACTCTGTTGTCCTTAAAGCACATTTTAACTAACTTGGCAGTATGCTTAGGGTCATGGTCTGTTAGGAAGACCCATTTGTGGCCAAGTTTTAATTTCCTGGCTGATGTCTTGAGATGTTGTTTCAGTATTTCTACATAATGTTCTTTCTTCTTGATGCCATCTATGCTGTGAAGTGGACCAGTCCCTCCTGCAGCAAAACAGCCCCACAACATGATGCTGCCACCCACAAGGAAGCAGTGTGTTTGAGGTTTTCCTTAAATACTATTCTACAGTTGTGCCTCCAATTAACTCAAATGTTGTCAATTAGCCAATCAGAAACTTCCAAAACCTTGACACCATCATCTGAGCTTTTTCAGAGGCGTAATATTCCTATTGTATGTAAACTTGACTTTCAAGAAAAGTTATAACAATTTCTCAAAAAAAAATATCTCTCTCATTACTAAATATGAAATAAAAAATTTAATATTTCATAGGAAAAAAGTTATAAAAAGTACAAAATCTAAATATACTCACTGGCCACTTTATTAGGTACACCCGTCCAACTGCTCGTTAACGCAAATTACCAATCAACCAATCACTTGACAGCAACTCAACGCATTTAGGCATATAAACATGGTCAAGACGATCTGCTGCAGTTCAAACCGAGCATCAAAATGGGGAAGAAAGCTGATTTAAGTAGCTTTGAACGTGGCATGGTTGTTGGTGCCAGACGGGGTGGTCTAAGTATTTCAGAAACTGCTGATCTACTGGGATTTTCACACACTATCGTCTCTAAGGTTTACAGAGAATGGTCCGAAAAGAAAAAAAAATCCTGTGAGCGGCAGTTCTGTGGGCGCAAATGCCTTGTTAATGCCAGAGGTCAGAGGAGAATGGCCAGACTGGTTCGAAACTTGAGGCGGATGGGCTACAGCAGCAGAAGACTACACCGGGGGCCACTCCTGTCAGCTAAGAACAGGAAAGATTGGAAAAACGTTGCCTGGTCTGATGATTCTCAATTTCTGCTGCGACATTCGGATAGTAGGTTCAGAATTTGGCATCAACAACATGAAAGCATGGATCCATCCTGCCTTGTGTCAACGGTTCAGGCTGGTGGTGCTGGTGTAATGGTGTGGGGGATATTTTCTTGGCACACTTTGGGCCCATTAATACCAATTGAGCATCGTGTCAACACCACAGCCTACCTGAGTATTGTTGCTGACCATGTCCATCCCTTTATGACCACAGTGTACCCATCTTCTGATGGCTACGTCCAGCAGGATAACGCACCATCTCATAAAACTCGAATCATCTCAGACTGGTTTCTTAAACATGACAATGAGTTCACAGTACTCAAATGGCCTCCACAGTCACCAGTTCTCAATCCAATAGAGCACCATTGAGTTGTGGTGGAACGGGAGATTTGCATCAAGGATGTGCAGCCAGCAAATCGGCAGCAACTGCGTGATGCTATCATGTCAGTATGGAGCAAAATCTCCATCTCCAAAGGAATATTTCCATTACCTTGTTGAATCTATGCCACGAAGGATTAAGGCAGTTCTGAAGGCAACAGGGAGTTCAACCCAGTACTAGTAAGGTGTACCTAATAAAGTGGCCAGTGAGTGTATGTATATGTGTGTGAAAAATAATATATTGCATTTTAGCAGATTTTTTTATTAGATTATAGCTTTTAAGTGTATTGCATAAGGTTAAAATGCATTGATGCACATCATTTTTCCTTTTTGCGTATTTTATTTTATTACACGCACGCACGCACACACACACACACACACACACACACACACACACACACACACACACACACACACACACACACACACACACACACACACACACACACACACCATATATTATAAGTTATCTGCTTATATATAAAGATTTTCCTATAAGTTATTTGTGATCACTGCAGTTTCCTGTTGTTTTATTGCAAGACATATTTTTGTTTATTTTTTGTTTATTATGCAATATTTAGTTTTATTGCAAGACATATTGAATGGCTATTTTCTAATAATAATTCAAATAACTGCAAATCTTATTTGTTTAAATATAAGGTGTATTTTTGCTATTTATTTCTATTTTGCTTATTTTGGACTGTCCCTGCTCAGCTTAAAAATGCACTTGTTGCTTGTAAAGTGTGTGTGAACGAGCATGCATGCATGTATAAATATGCAAACAAATGATCCCACAAGTTATTTGTGATCACTGCAGTTTCCTGTCAACGAACACATGAAATTACTAAACTTCAATTCTGTGAACTTCACAATCCTGAGCACCGAATGCAGCGACTGACCAACCAGGCAGATCTTTGTTATATTTTACAGAACTGCTGTTTCTGAGATTTGTCTGTTCTCTGATAGCAGGCAAGCGAAAGGCGAAAGCGCTGTGGTTTCCTGCAGTAAATGAAGAATCTGTCAGGAGTATTGAATCAGAAAGCTGTGGCTGACAAACGCTGGAAATGGAGCTTTTACCTGTCAGAGATCAATAGCAGTGTGATGAGTATCAAACACTGGCGTCTGTTCAGCTTGTGTTCACATGTAGCGCTGCTGGAGTTCTTATGAGGAAGTTTCCAGAAGTTTGTTCATCAGTAAAGTGTCAGGGCTGACAGATGCTTCATGATGCTTGTGAATATATGTCTGCAGTCTGAGCTTTCGTAGGATCTTAGTTTTGCCTAAAATACCATCTAGACTTGACGATGAATCCATCCATTAGTTGCTTTGTGTTTTGAACAATTTGCATGCACGGCATTTCCAGAGGTTGTGTATGTACACAGTGGTGTGAAAAAGTGTTTGCCCCCTTACTGAATTCTTATTGTTTTGCATGTCAATCTTTAATGTTGTAGATCATCAATCAAATTAAAATATTAGTTAAAGATAGCACCGTTAAATCATGCAGTTTTGAAATGAAGGTTTTTATTATTAAGGAAAAACATAAATCCAAAACAACATAGCCTTGTGTGAAAAAGTGTTTGCCTCCCCTGTTAGAACATAAGCTAACTCTGGTTTATTACACTCAAGTTCAATTTCTCAGGTCACACCCAGCTCTGATTACTGTCACACCTGTACGCAATCAAGACATCACTGAAATAGGAGCTGCCTGACAAAGTAGAGTAGACCAAAACATCTTAAAAAAAATAAACATCATGCTCAAATCTAAAAAAAAAAAAAAAAATACATAAGAAAGAAAATAAATGAGATCTACCAGTCTGGACAAGGTTACAAAGCCATTTCTAAAGCGTTAGGGCTGCAGTGAACCACAGTGAGAGCCAATATCTACATATAGCAAAAACATGGAACAGTGGAGAACCTTCCCAGGAGTGTCCAGCTGATCAAAATTACCCCAAGAGCCCAGCAGCAACTCATGCAAGAGGTCAGAAAAGACACGCCAAACAACATCTAATGAACTGCGGGCCTTACTTGCCTATGTTAAGGTGAGTGTTCATGACTTCACCATAAGAAAGAGACTCGGCAAAAAAGGGTTCCAAGACGAAATGGCAAAAACATGGAACAGTGGGGAACCTTCCCAGGAGTGACCAGCTGATCAAAATTACCCCAAGAGCCCAGCAGCAACTCATGCAAGATGTCAGAAAAGACACGCCAAACAACATCTAATGAACTGCAGGCCTCACTTGCCTCAGTTAAGGTGAGTGTTCATGACTTCACCATGAGAAAAAGACTCGGCAAAAAAAGGTTCCAAGACGAAATAGCAAAAAACATGGAACAGTGGGGAACTTTCCCAGGAGTGACCAGCTGATCAAAATTACCCCAAGAGCACAGCAGCAACTCATGCAAGAGGTCAGAAAAGACACACCAAACAACATCTAATGAACTGCAGGCCTCACTTGCCTCAGTTAAGGTGAGTGTTCATGACTTCACCATAAGAAAGAGACTCGGCAAAAAAAAATGGTTCCAAGACGAAATGGCAAAAAACATAGAACAGTGGAGAACCTTTTCAGGAGTGACCAGCTGATCAAAATTACCCCAAGAGCACAGCAGCAACTCATGCAAGAGGTCAGAAAAGACACACCAAACAACATCTAATGAACTGCAGGCCTCACTTGCCTCAGTTAAGGTGAGTGTTTATGACTTCACCATAAGAAAGAGACTCGGCAAAAAAGGTTCCAAGACGAAATAGCAAAAAACATGGAACAGTGGAGAACCTTCCCAGGAGTGACCAGCTGATCAAAATTACCCCAAGAGCCCAGCAGCAACTCATGCAAGAGGTCAGAAAAGACACGCCAAACAACATCTAATGAACTGCAGGCCTCACTTGCCTCAGTTAAGGTGAGTGTTCATGACTTCACCATAAGAAAGAGACTCGGCAAAAAAAAAAAATGGTTCCAAGACGAAATGGCAAAAACATGGAACAGTGGAGAACCTTACCAGGAGTGACCAGCTGATCAAAATTACCCCAACAGCACAGCAGCAACTCATGCAAGATGTCAGAAAAGACATGCCAAACAACATCTAATGAACTGCAGGCCTCACTTGCCTCAGTTAAGGTGAGTGTTCATGACTTCACCATAAGAAAGAGACTGGGCAAAAAAAAAAATGGTTCCAAGACGAAATGGCAAAAACATGGAACAGTGGAGAACCTTCCCAGGAGTGACCAGCTGATCAAAATTACCCCAAGAGCCCAGCAGCAACTCATGCAAGATGTCAGAAAAGACACGCCAAACAACATCTAATGAACTGCAGGCCTCACTTGCCTCAGTTAAGGTGAGTGTTCATGACTTCACCATAAGAAAGAGACTGGGCAAAAAAAAAAATGGTTCCAAGACGAAATGGCAAAAACATGGAACAGTGGAGAACCTTCCCAGGAGTGACCAGCTGATCAAAATTACCCCAAGAGCCCAGCAGCAACTCATGCAAGATGTCAGAAAAGACACACCAAACAACATCTAATGAACTGCAGGCCTCACTTAAAAAAATTGCAAAAAACATGGAACACTGGAGAATTTTCCCAGGAGTGACCCTAAGAATGCAGTGACAACTCATGCAAGAGGTCAAAAAAGACACCCCCTCTCACGTGATATAAATAATCAACAAATCCGATGGATCCAATTGCAATCTAAAACAGTCTGACGAGGGTCCTGGCGAGACACAGAGAGAACATGAACATGCAAGTAACGAACTGACAATAAGGAGCTGGATCCAGCTCTTAATATAGGTGATGCTGAGTACGCACAGCTGCTCATTAAAACAGCTGATCCATCATCACATGATCAAACTTATACATGCTACAGAGCACATGGAGGAATATAAAACAACCCCACGTGACAAAAACAATAAAGACAGAAAGAGCATGTGCACCTACAACCGTGACACTAACGAACTGCAGGTCTCCTTTGCCTCAGTTGAGGTGAGTGTTCATGACTTCACCATAAGAAAGAGACTGGGAAAAAAATGGTTCCAAGACTTTTGGGAAAATACTCTGTAGACTGACAAGGCAAAAAGCAACCAAACACTTACACACAGGGCTATGTAATTTTGTGTTTTGTTGTCCGTTATAATCAATACCTACATTTTAAAACCACATAATGTGTTATATGTAGTATTTACATTTGTATGATGAGCTCAAATATTAAAGTGGACAAACATGAAAAAATAAATCAGTAAGGAGGCAAAACCTTTTTTTACACCACTGTGAACACTAACAGGCAGAGTGCCTTAGTGTCCCACCACCAGTGACAATATACAGCCATATCGCACTGCTACAATTGTGATATTGCGTTTATACAACAGTTCAATGGCATAATCAAGTAAATAAAAAAGAAAATCAGAGAGTCAAAAATCCTTTTGTTCGAGGAACTACTTTCTTCTGCCATTCATTCACATCTGCAGCTGATGTCAGAACAGCAGAAACCATTGCTACTTCACCAACGTCATTTTAGAGCTAGTATTTGAATGATTCTCTAGCGTAATGTCTAAAGTGATGACAAAACAGCTGATTTTGCTCCCATTTTAAGATTATAAGGCCAAACTGCATGAAATGCCATCAGTCTACAGAGATTTCCCAGTATTTCTTTGTTGTAATCGGCCTCAAAAGTACATTATGTTGTCCAACAGCTACAATATTTCTCAAATTGTAGTGAGATTATGGATCTACTGTCACTCTATGTAGGCAGAGTAATACACAAGGATAAAGAGGCTGTACGAGTGCTGTTATTTCAGAATATCACACGCCTATCAACTATATATATATATATATATATATATATATATATATATATATATATATATATATATATATATATATATATATATACAAGGTTTCCGCTACATTCATTCATCCGTGGCGGGCCGCCACGCCAAAATTCATCCCGCCACGGCTACATTACAACGCATTTAAAACATTCAGTCGTGTTTTTTATAGCGGATTATAATCGCACCAAAACATATTAGAGGTAAACCGCGCAAACTTTTCTGTAACCGTAGTAGTGCTGTGCGCTATTTGTTCAAGGTGACATGCTGACTGACTCTCTGACAGACTGACTGACAGGTGCGTGAGTCTAGCAAACACCGCGTAGCTTTCAGTTAAGATGAACACAGTTTCCATAAGTATACTTTATTGATAAAGGTCAATGGCTCTGCATAAAATGACTTTATCTTGCTGGAGTTTAATGCCGTTTCACTTTACTTCAGGACGCGTTAATGTCGGAAAACGCACTAAATCGCGCTTCAGCAGCGCTTACTGGAGAGCGCACAAGCAGATCTGCACTTGAACGTGTAAATTTGAGTGCGTGCAAGAAGTTCTGTGCTCGAACAGAGGAAATCGGCGCGCAAGCAAAGAGATTCGCATGCTCATATTACATGAATGCTATCTCGACTTGTAATACTGCGTGTAATATTTGTCTTTGAAATAGTTGGCAGATCTGTGTAAAAAAAAAAGTCCTGCCGCCACTGCTGGAAAAAATCCTAGAGGAAACACTGATATATATATAAAGGCGATCTTAGAATTGAAAAGCAACATGACTGACAAAATAAATGCGTTCGCATGAGCAATAAAAAAGCAGATGAATACCGAGCGCGCTCTCGTTTCCTTGCGTGAAGCAACTGTGTCTAGAAACACAGCTGATGTGATCTGTTCTCTTTCAAATAGACTAAAGTGATGAACATGCACCTCAGCTGCTTTCAAGAGCTCCAGATTTGTATTTTTGTAAGCAGCACCGGTTACTTTCACTTTCACCATTATTTGAACAGATTTTTTATGGGTCTAACGTTAACCGTGTGCGTTATAATCCTTTCATTATCACACGGTATGTTTATTACCTACTTTCTTTTGCGTAATGTTGTTTAATTATCATTTTTTACAATAACATTGCTTTAATGGGAGATTACTCCCCATTTATGTGTAGTTAACTGGTGATCTGGGACCTTTAGCCAGGACAGATTACTGTGCATATGTTTTGTTAAATAAAAAGGATAGTATACAGCTATATTATGCTTGTTTTGACACATTTAAAATTTGTGGCTAAGAAATAATTAATTGTTTATGTTTGGTGTGGTCAGAGATAAATTTGGTAAATCCTTCATTTTGAGCTCTGAAAATTATGTGAAATAAAAACTTATTGTAATACTATGAAACCATGACCCATTTGCTCATGAACATTTAGCAAGCTCATACACGACACACACAAAGTGAAATGAATGAGGCATGTGGAGATAACGCAAAATCTAAATCAAGTAATTTTAGCATGTCAAAATCATATTTATGCATATAAAATATATTTTCCCAACAATAAAATTGTGGCTAGTGAAAATGGCGAGTGGCTAGTAATGTTGGAAAACTACTAGCCACCGTGGCTGCTGATCAAAAAAGTTAATGTCAAGCCCTGTATATATATATATATATATATATATATATATATATATATATATATATATATATATATATATATATATATGTGTGTGTTTTTTTTTTACTTAAGTTTATTTAGCTTGCCCTATTTTCAGAATATTTTGCTTGTTTTAAGAAAACAAGACAATATTTTGCTTATATAAAATTCCTTTAGATTGAGATGTACTACTGTTAAATCATGTTTCCCTGAAAAGATGTGCATGGCAATACCAGGTTTGCCTCATTGCATTTACAATTCAATTTCAATTAACTGCCCGGCCCTAGCTGTGTCTGTACTGTGACGCTTGGTCCCCGATGTTGTAGCTGCTGGTGATTTGTTGCACTGTGGCCCTGCAGTCATCCAGATCAATATTAAAGAGTCTCCTCTTTGGCATTAGTGAGCTGTGGACAATGCTTCATTGTTTGAATTGTGTTCATCACTTGTAATTCATATTTACTACAGCAGAATAAAAATCACTCAAAGTTGTGTCATTTCTGTGTTTGAAGCTAGTGTGGACTGAGTAGTATATCTTCTGTTTAATAATACATTTCACGCATTTGTTAAATGTGCTTATTTGAACAAAATGAATTTGCATGAATGGTATTTGCATAGATTTGACTGTTCTGAAAGGTATGCAACAGTTTTGTGAACAAAAGCACATTTCACACACAAGTAAACCATGAATCACACATCAGTTGTGCATTATTTGCATCTCATTCTATTCTTGTGTCTGGTCAGGTAAAAAACAGGGTAATGTATGCATTTTATTTTATTCTCTAACTCATGCTCACAAGATTGTATTGCTTCACAACAGAACAGAAATGTTTGCACTCAAAGCCTCCATGTTTTCTGACCTTGCATTTCCATCTTCATAGCCTTCCGCAGGTCAGCCGCTGAAGCGCTGCGTTTAGTGATTCATCCATCAGTGTTTTTCAGAGTCTTCATCTGGTATTCAGCGTGCCGTACTCAGACTCCCTCATGGCATGACATTATTGCAGATCTGCTCAGCCGAGTGGCGAACGGAGCTGCATTTGGATTCCTAGATCATTCAGTCGATAAGCCCTGATTGCCTGAGCACTGGAGAAACGCCTGTAATCCCGAGGGATTCCTCCGGCCTCCAGATTGCTCCAAAAGCCTTTTTCAGATACCGTTTTTCATTTATTTGATCCGTCCTCGCACCAAGACTGGTTTTGAATTCTTACCTGAAATGGCAGATTGATAAAGTGTGTGAATGCGCTGCTGCAGATTTTGCCAGTCTCACTGGGGACTTTAGTAAAATGCCACCACTGGTGCTAGTAAATCTTTGACCTTTCATCCGCTCGCTTCTGCATGCAGATTTCAGTGGTCGCTGGAAGTGCTGGCGAAGCTTTGAAACCTGTGTTTTGCTGTTTTTAGTCTCGCTGGAGATGAAGTGGACAAAAGCAAAGGCATGCTGGGATGTTTACGAAACCCGTTGGTAAAATGTTTGGAGAGATGCACATCAAGTTGCTGATGCAATCGACAACTTATCTATTAAGCAGACCTGATAACACATATTATATTTATTATCTCTTACTCACTTTACTTTGGCTTATTCACTGATTTATCAGGGGGCACCACAGCGGAATGAACTGCCAGTTACTCTGGCATATGTTTTATGTGGTGAATTTTAGCTTGCTCCTAAGCAGAACAGTATGTTGATGGATTGTACAGTATGTTTTATTGTTTTGTTTTTTTTGTGATTGAATTTGTATTTACTTTTATAATGTAGTGTCTCTGTGTACCTGTTACCAGGGAGTATTATAATCTGTACTTCACATCAAGGACCACAATGGAAATAAGGGTGTACTCACACTAGGCTATCTGAATCGTGCCCAGGTGTATTTGTCCCGCATTTCCTGGTTCGTTTGACAAGTGTAAGTCCTCAGAATCGCGCCCGGGTGCCCTGGTCCGTTTGGAAGAGGTGTGCCAGTTCGGCTGTAGCGCGGTATGCTTGTAGTGTGAGTGCAATGTGTGGCCAAGCGCAAAACCAAACAGGCGACATCACTTTTACAAACAACGAACGAACGAACAAACAAATAAACAAACAACAGAACAAAAGAATGAACAAACTAAAGAAAGATAGAAAGAAAGAAAGAAAGAAAGAAAGAAAGAAAGAAAGAAAGAAAGAAAGAAAGAAAGAAAGAAAGAAAGAACGAACGAACGAACGAACGAACGAACAAAAGAACAAACAACATAACAAATGAAAGAAAGAAAAAAAGAAAGAACGAGCAGAACAAACAAACGAATGAAAAAAAGAAAGAAAAAACAAATGAAAGACTGAGCAAAAGAAAGAATGAAAGAAGAAAAAAGAACAAACAGATGAATGAATGAACGAACGAACAAACAACAGAACAAAAGAAAGAAAGAACAAACAAACAAAAAACATAACAAACGAAAGAATGAACAAACAAACAAACAAACAAACAAACAACAGAACGAATAAATGAATGAACGAACGAACAAATGAACGAGCAAACAACAGAACAAACAAACGAACGAACGAAAGAATGAACAAACAAACAACAGAACAAACAAACGAACGAACGAAAGAATGAACAAACAAACAACAGAACAAACGAACAAACAAAAGAAAGAACAAATGGACAAACGAATGAACAAATGAACAAACAAAGAAACAAACAACAACAAACAACTGAAAGAAAGAACAAACAACAGAACAAACGAAAAAATTAACGAATAAACAAACAAGCAAACAAACAACAGAACGAATGAATGAATGAACGAATGAACAAACAAATAAACGAGCAAACAACAGAACAAACAAACAAACGAAAGAACAAGCAAACAACAGAACAAACGAACAAACAAAAGAAAGAACAAATGGACGAACGGATGAATGAACGAATTAACAAACAAACAAACAACAGAACGAAAGAAAGGACAAACAACAGAACAAACAAACGAAAAAACAAAATAAAGAACAAACAGACGAACGCATGAATGAACGAACAAACAAAGAACAGAACGAAAGAAAGAACAAACAAACAAACAACAGAACGAACAAACGAAAGAAAGAAAGAAATCGAAAGAAAGAAAGAAAAAGAAAGAAAGAAAAAAGAATGAACAACTGAAGTAACGAAAGAAAAAGAAACAAACAAACGAATGAACGGACAAACAAACAAACAAGCAACAGAACGAATAAACAAGATAAAGAAAGAGAAAGAAAAAACAAACAAACAAACAACAGAACAAACAAACGAAAGAAAGAAAGAAAACGAAAGAAAGAAAGAAAATGAAAGAAAGAATGAACAAATGAAGGAACGAAAGAAAAAGAAAGAACAAACAAACGAATGAACGGACAAACAAACAAACAAGCAACAGAACGAATAAACAAGATAAAGAAAGAGAAAGAAAGAACAAACAAACAGAACAAAAGAAAAAAGAAAGAAAGAACAAATAAAGAAACAACAGAACAAATGAAAGAAAGTAAGAAAGAAAGAATGAAGGAATAAAAGAAAAAGAAAGAACAAACAAACGTATGAAGAACAAACAAACAAACAAGCAACAGAACGAAAGAAAAAAAGAAAGAACAAATGAATGAACAAACAAACAAACAACAGAACGAAAGAAAGAACGAACAAAAGAAAGAACAAACGAACAAATAAATAAACAAACAAACGAACGAAAGTAAGAAAGAAAGAAAGATCTTCTAGCCGCAATCCAGCACTGGGATTACACTAGCTCTTGAACCCCTCTTGATGGGAAACACACAATCTCTCATTCACACACACTATGGCCAGTTTAGTTTATTCCATTGACCTAAACCACATGTCTTTGGACTGCAGGAAACCAATGCAAACACACCACAGGGAGAACTTGCAAAGTCCACACAGAAATGCCAACTGGCCCAGCCGGAACTTCTTGCTGTGACTAACCACTAAGCCATCATGACACCCCATATTTATTTTGTACCATTGATGAGAAGTGTTATAAATGAATATAGCTGTGAGCAGCAGTTATCAGGGTTCGAGAGGTTTATGGTCAGTTGATGTTTTTGTAAACGTTTAGTATTTATTCTTTAGTAAATCTGTAACTAATTCAAAGTGTAATGTTATTGGTGCTGTATATTTTGCTATTATTGGTGCTGTATTTTGCTGTTATTGGTTGTGTTATTTGCTGTTATGCAGTGGACAAGAGCGCAGGGACACTGGGATTGTTCGCTATGGAAACTGCCGGTGTTTGTAAAGATCACCTGCACGTCAAGCTGTTCAAACAGCCAGTTATCAAATAAATAAAACTGAGCAGCTCTGATAACGTTGGTGTGATCTGACTCTGGCTGTTGACCTTGTGCTTTATGTGGGTTTAACAGATCAACCAGACTTAGTGGATATATGGCTACAAGTCCAACTGGACATGTTTCTTTGGTCACTGATTCGTTCTGTCTTTTAGTCCTTCATTGAATATGTATTCATTTATTTACACGCTCATGTATTTATTTATTTTTATTTTTATAGTTTCATCATTCATTCATTTCCTTCGGCTTATGCCAAGTTCAGACTGCACGGTTTTCAAAGTAGTCGTGTCATAGATGTTTTCACACTGCATGACTATCTAGGCTAGCGTTCAGTCGCTGCTGTGTTCACACTGTAAGATGGATCGGCGACGGGGTTTCACACTGCATGACTTCACAACAGGAAGAATCGCCAACAACTTTGTCTCGGTCAGCAAACTTGGTCTTACAACCAAACACGCATGAGAAGGGACATGGAAACAACGTGAAGTCACTTAGGGCTTACTCACATTATGCTATCCGAACCGTGCCCAGGCCCGTTTCCCGGATCGTTTGAGAAGTGTGAGTGCTCTGAATCGGGCTCAGGCACGGTACACTTGGGCGGCCCTGGCCCGTTTGGAAGAGGTGGGCCAGAGCGCGGTTCACTTGGGCTCGGGCGCGGTACGCTTACAGTGTGAGCGGAAGCGTGCCTAAGCCCGAAACTGAAAGCGAGACGTGACTTTTAAGGGACTGTTTCATATGGATTAATTAATCATTCGTACTGTTTAATGAACGCAAGCTGTCGTAGATTAATAAAGACTCAAACCCCTCACTGCACAACAGCTGCGCCTTCAGCAAACCTCCTAATTCCTGCAGCACGAGGACTTTATGATTGTTTATGAGCGTCAAAAGTGGCTGATCTGTTCAGCGAAATATTAGACTGCGTGTCACTGCATATCAAACGACTTAAACGATATAACTAAAGAAATCTCCACTGTGCTGAGCGAGAGCGCTTACTGAGCAGCGCGTCATCGCTGACGTAAGCGCGCCCAGGCCTGAATGTAATGTGAGTGCGGGCCCTCGGGGGAGACGGGAGGGGGGACAAGCGTGCTTTGGCCCGGTTCAAGGCAACTGTACATAGTGTGAGTACGGCCTTAGTATATCTTGTGTTATTAACTACATAATGAGAAAGAAGCCTTTAGTGGGGTAGAAAGTCTACTTATTTTGCTCACCTGGCTTTTGAAGGGAATTAGCAATTTCTCCTCAACTTTTTTCTTTTTGGACCTGGTTGTGGTATTGCTCAGATGACACGTCAGACTTGGGTGCTCCTGACAAATTTACACTAGTTTTTCCTCCATTTCTTGAGTCCAAATAGGCTCCGGTTTCTCCCAAAAGTCCAAAGACATGCGGTACAGGTGAATTGGGTAGGCTGCATTGGTCGTAGTGTATGTGTGTGAATGAGAGTGTATGGGTGTTTCCCAGTGATGGGTTGCAGCTGGAAGGGCATCCGCTGCGTAAAACATATCCAGGATAAGTTGGAGGTTCATTCCGCTGTGGTGACCCCTGATTATTAAAGGGACTAAGCCGAAAAGAAAATGAATGAAAATAGTTTTGCTAAAAGTTTTATTGAGAAGTACTGTTGGTGATTTGATGTGTGTTGGATGGATTGGGTAGCTTTACATAAACAAAGGAAAATTAACATGCGTAGACCTATAAGACAACATTTCAAGGCTTTTTTGTTTTTGAAGACATTTGAAGACATTTTAAGATGCCCTGAGTTAAGATATTGAACTAATGTGTTTTTCTTGTTATTCTTCTTCCAGCATGTTTCAGAGCTGTTGGCGGTGGTCCGGCTGCCGTTCATTCATCCCAGTTACCTTCTGAATGTGGTGGACAACGAGGAGCTGATCAAATCTTCTGAGGCCTGCAGAGACCTGGTAAACGAAGCCAAGCGTTACCACATGCTGCCACACGCACGCCAGGAGATGCAGACGCCCAGAACTCGCCCGCGACTCTCTGCCGGTACACCATTCTGCATAGCACACTCTCTTCAGGATTACTGTAGGACATGATGGGCTGATGGGCAAGGTTTCCTAGTTCACCCAACAAAAAATATTATTTGCTGTTAACCCATTTAATTTAAGTTTTGGTCCCACTTTATATTAAGTGACCTTAATTACTATGTACTTCCATCAAAAAATAAGGAACAGGGACAGACGGTAGCAAACAGATAATCTAACAAGTAGTCGGTGTAACAGGCGACAGATCAAGGCAGGTGTCAAAGCACACATGAACAGTAAAACAAACAAGGGTCATAAACAGGGCTTGAGTAAACAAAGAAATGCTTGGTAATAATCACTACAGTGGAAACAAGACTTAGCAAAGATGTGTGTTGTGTGAGTGGTGTGTATAAAGTCCATGTAATCAGTCTTGAACTGCTTCAGTTATGTGATTCATTAAGAGATGACCTGAAACAGGTGTGTGACTGCGGGACATGATGGGATATGTAGTTCGGGTAATTGACAGGGAGTGTTCACAAGGTCTACATCGCTGGTGATCACAGCACTGCATTCATATAGTATTGCACAGCACTTCTGGTGCTCTTGAAGTGAGATACAGGTCAGATTAGGTACAGGCAGGGCAAGCACATCGATAGAGGTGACCTAGGTAGCTGCCTAGAGTGGCAGAGTAGTCAGGGTGGCATCCTCCGCCCCTACCACGGTCTTCACTTTCGTCCTCAACATGACCCCCAGCCTGTCTCCCCCCTCCTCAGTTTTGTCTGCGATTTTTTTTTTTTTTTTTTTTTTTTTTTTTTTTTTTTTTTTTTTTTTTTTTTTTTTTTTTTTTTTTTTTCACTTCCATCCATGACAAACCCCCTTCTTTCCGCTCTTCGCTTTCGCGAGGGTGGCATGATCATTGTTTACTTAGAGGGCCAGTTCAGCTTGCTCGGGCCCTGGGTACAGGTCTGGGATGTGGGTAGGTTTAAGGTTGGGTTAAGGTAAGATATGGGTCAACAATGTAATTACAAATGTAATACAGAAATTAATTACAAGCAGATCCTTTTTAAAATAAGAGTGCAATGTAAAAACATGTATGTACATAATAACCAACGCTATCGTACGGCAATTCGTAACTTTTTGATTTAGTGGCTAATTCGTATGATTTCTCATTCGTACAACAATTTAGTATGATTTGCTCATCCCCCAATGACGGTTTGTTTTAGGGGTGGGGGTTGGTGCCACGCCTCCTTTTAAAAATCGTACATTTTCGTATCACCGAACTAGTATGAATTAGCCACTAAACTGACAAAACTTAAAAATAGTTATGTTTCCTCATGAGATCAGGCTGTTAAAACTGCATTGTATTAAATGTTTAATTGAAATGTAAGTACATACATAGTAGCGGTGTCAAAATTAGTTTTTTCTTTGGTGCACCGCAATGCATACGGGGACAATTCGATATCGATTTTGGCCACACCAAACTGATAAGAAAACCAACTGCGTTTTCGCCTGTACCTGGATTAAAAAAAACTGAATGTAAGCCAATTGGATACCAGGAAAGCGTGGCTTGTGATGAGCACATGGTGTTGCTAGGATTTTAAGGTTGTTGCAGGGTGTTTCAATGCAATTAGGGTATTCAGGATGGTTGCTTGTGTGATGCTATATCATTGCTTGCATATTTTTATGCAGTCATTCATTCATTCATTCATTTTTTTTCGGCTTAGTCCCTTTATTAATATGGGGTCGCCACAGCGGAATGAACCGCCAATTTATCAGCATATGTTTTGACGCAGCGGATGCCCTTCCAGCTGCAACCCATCACTGGGAAATATCCATGCACACCCATTAACACACATACACAACAAACAATTTAGCTTGCCCAATTCACCTGTACTGCATGTCTTTGGACTTTAGGGGGAAACCCACGCGAACGCGGGGAGAGCATGCACACAGAACTTCACACAGAAACGCCAACTGACCCAGCCGAGGCTCAAACCAGCGACCTTCTTGCTGTTAGGCGAACGTGCTATCCACTGCGCCACCGTGCAGCCCTTCTTTGCAGTCAATTTATAAAAAAAATAAAATAAAAAAAAAGGAATTACATGACAAACATATTAAATAAAAAATATATAAATTAAGACTGAACAAAAACTACACTACAAACTGTAAACAAAGCTGCATTTGGTAGCATTTTCACAGTAATTGTCACATCCACGAAGAGATTAGCTCGTAAAAATATGTCTGATAATTGTTTACAAATATTTAAGGCGACAAAATTACAGCCGGCTTCTTTGTGTTTCCTCTTGACATTCATTGTTCACTTACTTTTGTGACTTTAGTTTTATCTCTTGCGCTCTGATTTATAGCTGAACAGCCAATCAGAATGCTCTCTTTGCCAATGACCGACGTTGATTTGCATGCTGAATACTCAATCCGCTGTTAGCCTGATGAGAGTTGATGTGTGGATTGCTCTAAAACAAAAAAACTAGCTCGACAGATGCTCAACGACGACTGCCCAGTGGCTGACCGTCGAGTTAGTGTCCTGAACTTTAGACTTCACTAAAACACAAATGTCATGACTTCTTTTTTTATCATGTCGGTTAAATGAAACAGTTGGGTCCTGAGGTCAAAACGCCTCCAAAACTACAATCAGCAAAAATTGTTTGGAAGGATTTCAAGAAAAAAAAAAAAAAAAAATAAACAACAAAAAACATCTACTCTCATCTAAAAACAAAGTCAAGTGAAAGACAGAAAGGTTGAACAATAAAGACTTGTTTTTCATAGCCTTCTTTGCTTAAAGGGGTGGTCCACTATGATATCATATCATTAAACTTGAGTTGATGTGTAATGTAGCTGTGTGAACATAAACAACATCTCTGAATGTAAGATGTTCAAAGTTCAATGCAAAGGGAGACATTGGCTTTTACAGAGTTAGCTTGGAAAAGCCTACAGCAAACACAGTTTGGGGACTAGAAAAACATACATCTGGGTTAATGAGATCATAAACGCTTCAGGTTACACTCATTCACCATGCCCATAGAGCCAAAGGCGATGTAATGTTATAGCAGAGAAAGCTAAAATGCATCCAAACGTTGCTATTTCCACAGAGCTTCTTCTGTTTCTGTATTTGGGCTTCCAAAGGACACGACACAAAGAGAGAAGTGCTTACAGTTTCATTTGAATTATGTTCCAGAGAATTATAAAAAATATATAGCTAGCATTTGACAAAGGAGAACTTCCAGAATCTCACTCAGTTCCAGTGCTGGATTCAGCTACAAACTCCTTCAACCATAATAGAAGAAGCTGTGGTGTATGAGCCACAACCTGGAAGTGTTTGTATGTTTGTAAGTAGCTACAAATTCATATTTATCCGTCAAACCGCTGTAAACACCATCTTCAGCAGCGCTGCAGTGACTCTCTATGCAGCTGCTTTCTCTGTGTTCTATATCTCAAATAACAAACTCACAAAAGAACGTTTCATAATACTAACACATCATGGGCATCGCTAGGCCTATTTTAGGGGGGGTTGTAGCCCCTATTTTTCTACTCAGCCCCCCTAAAACATTTCCAATTAGCTCATAAACTGTAGACCAAATTGTCGTCTCTGTCCCCTTTAAATTTGATATGAAGACGGCGGCAGAATTCGGCTCCTCCCCGACTTTCGTTATTCATTTGATCAGCAAACCACAGCTGTGCAGAGCGAGAGAACAAGGTGTGTGTTTTGTGTAGAAATGATTAAACACAGTGACAGAACCACTTAGAGAATGTACTCGTTTTAACTTTCAGAGTCACTGACAAAGATAGAAACATCAAGTGTTGTCTAGTGTTAAAAATATTTCCTATTTTAATATTATGATTCAGTTCGTGAAATATGGGAATTAGTTAAATATATAAATACTTTATATGTATGCCATTTAATTAGAAAATTTGCGATTTGGCCTAAAATAAAATTCTGGATTAATTGAACAATTATTTTATTTATTTATTTATTTTTTATTTTTTTGCCCTCATAGTTCACTGACAGGTTTTGGACAGTAAATATTCTCAAATATTATAAGTGTGAGATGTTTGAATAAAGGGTGCATTCATGGTTTCCGCTACATTCATTCTTCCATGGCGGGGCGCCACACCAAAATTCATCCCGCCACGGCTACATTACAGCTTCTCATTCAAAAATATTCAGTCGTTTTTTTAAGTAGCGGGTTATAATCGCACCAAAACGTATTAAAAGGGAAGTAAATTATAACTGCGCAAACTCTTCTGTAATCGTTGCAGTGCTGTGCGTTATTTGTTTAACCCTTTAAGGTGACGTGCTGACTGACTGTCTGACTGACAGGTGCTTGAGGCCAGCAGACACGACGTAGCTTTCAGTTATGACGAACACAGTTTCCATAATTAAACTTTATAGATAAAGGTCTATGGTTCTGCATACAATGACCTTATCTTGCTGGAGTTTATAGCCGTTTCAGTTTACTTCAGGACGCATTAATGCCGCTCTGTAGGTCTATTGGAGACATTCACAAATATTCCTAGCAAATCTAATAAATGTTGGAGACATACTCGTTACATAAACGCACTAAATCGCACTTCAGCAGCGCTTATTTTAAAGCGCACCAGAAAATCTGCACTTGAGCATTATATATTTAAGGGCGCGCAAGAAGTTTTGTGCACAAACAGAGGAGATCGGCGCTTGAGCACAGAGATTCGCATGCTCGTATTACACGAAGGCGATCTCGACTTGTAATACTGCGCTCACGACATTTGTCAGTGAAAAAACGCCACAGGTAGTTGGTAGATCTGTGTAAAAGGCCCAACAGAGTCTGCCGCCACAGCTGGAAAAAGTTCTAGAGGAAACATTGGGTGCATTACTTGAATTTAAAATAATTGAAGGAAACAGACACTATCTGCTATCTATGATTATTTATTAAACATCAATGTTGAACAACTGAAATTAAGACATACAGCCTAAAACCAGCAGTCACCTTTTTTTAATAAAAAAGTGAAAATAAATAACTTGCACTTTTGGAAATAAAATCAATTGTTTTCAATTGTTAAAAATTAAAGTAAAAGATAAGCAAAGTAAGGCTCAACAATGGGTCCATTGTCCTTCTTGACCAGAGATCAGAAGTGACCTCAGAAGTATATTTCAGCCACAGCCTGAGGGAAAGTAACTTAAACGTAGGGAAAAGTAGTTGAAAAAATGGTCCTGGAAAAATTTGGTTCTGAATGTCGATTTTGATTACTTTTCGATTAATCGCCCAGCCCTACTGTGTCCTCTTCATTTTCTCTCTGATTCAGGCTCAAACTGATACTGCTAACAGCTACTCTGTCTGACAGTGTTTACATAACAGAGGCAAAGCGCATGCTTGTAGGGGCGTGATGCTTCCTGTTGACGTGGAGCCGATCCGCGAATCACACCACATTATGTTAGTTGACCAATCATGCAAATAACATGTTTTTTTTTTTTTACAAATGACACATTGCTTTGCACCCATAAACACAACCAAGCCTTAAAAATACACTCTGGACCACCTCTTTAAATTTACAAAGGTTGTCAGTATTAGTGGAGGCCACTTTTGAATTGACCAACTGAAATAATAGAAAAATCAGTGATTTGTGGTTTCATATACAGTTGCAATCAGAATTATTGAACCCCCTTTGATTTTTTTTTCTTTTTTAAATATTTCCCAAATGATGTTTAACAGAACAAGGAAATTTTCACAGTATGTCTGATAATATTTTTTCTTCTGGAGAAAGTCTTATTTGTTTTATTTCGGCTAGAACCAAAGCAGTTTTTAATTTTTTAAAACCCATTTTAAGGTCAATATTATTAGCCCCTTTAAGCTATATATTTTTTCAATAGTATACAGAACAAACCATCATTATACAGTAACTTGCCTAATTACTATAACCTGCCTAGTTAACCTAATTAACCTAGTTAATCCTTTAAAGGTCACTTTAAGCTGTATACAAGTGTCTTGAAAAATATCTAGTCAAATATTATTTACTGTCATCATGGCAAAGATAAAATAAATCAGTTATTAGAGATGAGTTATTAAAACTATTATGTTTGGAAATGTGTGGAAATTTTTTTTCTCTCCGTTAAACAGAAATTGGGAAAAAAACTAAACGGGGGGGCTAATAATACAGGGGGTTGAATAATTCTGATTGCAACTGTAAAAGGAAAGTTGTTTCAGAAACATGATATTTGCACTGATGAATCCATACGATGTCAGAATTGTGTGTTTAGAAAGCAACCAGACATGAAACAGAATAGTTTTCATAGGCTGTTTCTCAATATGCGTTCTTCAGCGATCTTGCGTCCTCGTATTCTTATGTAATGTCATCAACCGCCAAAGTTCAGTTCCAATACTCAAGACCGCAAGAACAGAGGACAGGAAAGTTCCCGGATATGTTCTTGATATCGAGGATGCGTCGATGCAGACTTGAGCACAAAACTCACTCTAGAAGTCCCAGAAGCCATTGCGACTGGAGGTGGGAAGTGCAGCGTTTTATATAGATTTATTATTAAAGTTCAGAGACATAACTTATTTATTTCAGGAGATTCTCTAAACGAGAATGTGAATATAAACATTACCATGACAATCTTAATAAAGGCATAAACACATTAAGAGTGTTTATTTGCTGAAATTCATATTAAAATCTGTTTCATTTATATTGTGCGACTTGTATTTATAATGTCTTTATGCATAGTATATATTGTGAAAAGGGGAAAACAATCAATCTTTGGATGAATGTTGTAATGTTTAAATAATTTTTGGTTAAACACGTGAAAACTCAAAAACAAAATTCTCTTTAAAGGGATAGATAGTTCACCCAATATTATCTCCTGAATTATTAGCTCTCCTGTATATATATTTTTTTGTAAGACTTTATTTTGATGGTCCCTGTTGCACATTTTGTTGGCTAAAAGTTATATCACAACTACATGCCAATTACTTCTCATTTGCGTATTAGTAGACTGTCTGCTTAATATCTGTTGATATACAGGGAGTGCAGAATTATTGGGCAAGTTGTATTTTTGGGGATTAATTTTATTATTGAACAACAACCATGTTCTCAATGAACCCAAAACACTCATTAGTATCAAAGCTGAATATTTTTGGAAGTAGTTTTTAGTTTGTTTTTAGTTTTAGCTATTTTAGGAGGATATCTGTGTGTGCAGTTGACTATTACTGTGCAGAATTATTAGGCAACTTAACAAAAAACAAATATATACTCATTTCAATGATTTATTTTCACCAGTGAAACCAATATAACATCTCAACATTCACAAATATACATTTCTGACATTCAAAAACAAAAACAAATCAGTGACCAATATAGCCACCTTTCTTTGCAAGGACACTCAAAAGCCTGCCATCCATGGATTCTGTCAGTGTTTTGATCTGTTCACCATCAACATTGCGTGCAGCAGCAACCACAGCCTCCCAGACACTGTTCAGAGAGGTGTACTGTTTTCCCTTCTTGTAAATCTCACATTTGATGATGGACCACAGGTTCTCTATGGGGTTCAATTCAGGTGAACAAGGAGGCCATGTCATTAGTTTTTCTTCTTTTAGACCCTTTCTTGCCAGCCACGCTGTGGAGTACTTGGACGCGTGTGATGAAGCATTGTCCTGCATGAAAATCATGTTTTTCTTGAAGGATGCAGACTTCTTCCTGTACCACTGCTTGAAGGTGTCTTCCAGAAACTGGCAGTAGGACTGGGAGTTGAGCTTAACTCCATCCTCAACCCGAATAGCCCACAAGCTCATCTTTGATGATACCAGCCCAAACCAGTACTCCACCTCCACCGTGCTGGCGTCTGAGTCGGACTGGAGCTCTCTGCCCTTTACCGATCCAGCCACGGGCCCATCAAGACTCACTCTCATTTCATCAGTCCAAAAAAACCTTAGAAAAATCAGTCTTGAGATATTTCTTGGCCCAGTCTTGACGTTTCAGCTTGTGTGTCTTGTTCAGTGGTGGTCGTTTTTCAGCTTTTCTTACCTTGGCCATGTCTCTGAGTATTGCACACCTTGTGCTTTTGGGCACTCCAGTGATGTTGCAGCTCTGAAATATGGCAAAACTGGTGGCAAGTGGCATCTTGGCAGCTGCACGCTTGACTTTTCTCAGTTCATGGGCAGTTATTTTGCACCTTGGTTTTTCCACACGCTTCTTGTGACCCTGTTGATTATTTTGAATGAAACGCTTGATTGTTCGATGATCACGCTTCAGAAGCTTGGCAATTTTAAGAGTGCTGCATCCCTCTGCAAGATATCTCACTATTTTCGACTTTTCGGAGCCTGTCAAATCCTTCTTTTGACCCATTTTGCCAAAGGAAAGGAAGTTGCCTAATAATTATGCACACCTGATATAGGGTGTTGATTAGACCACACCCCTTCTCATTACAGAGATGCACATCACCTAATATGCTTAATTGGTAGTAGGCTTTCGAGCCTATACAGCTTGGAGTAAGACAACATGCATAAAGAGGATGATGTGGTCAAAATACTCATTTGCCTAATAATTCTGCACTGCCTGTACTGCTGCTTCAACACATTTAACTCACAATAGGAAACTTTGCAAGTACATGTGAACTTACACTAACCTCAAGCCTAACAGTCTACGTATAATCTAATGAGAATTAGTTAGTATGTAAATGCAATGTAACTTAAATTCAACAAAATGCATTAAAGGGACCATCAAAATAAAATGATATCTATTTTCCCCCAATTTCTGTTTAAAAGTTCAAGAAACTCTTGAGTACTTTTTTTTGAGATTTTAACAGATTTTTATGTGTTGAGCATCAGTTAAGACAATGTTAGCACCTGTCAGCTTTAATTGTGGAGATAACTGGATACTTTTGAGCTTTTGCCTGCTAATTTCATCTTCTGGGTTTAAAATTTTTTTGGGGGCGGATCAAAATTGCTGACGTAGCGCAAAACTGCTAGTGGAGTGATGACGGGTCGCTTCCTCATTATTATTCATAGCTGAGTTTTCTTATCCTATGAGAAGACCCTGCTTCTTAATTAATCATTTGAGCTCATGCTTTCCGAAGGCAAGGCAGACCTGCCAAGCTGTGAGACCCTGCAAAGCTGTTTGCAGCAAGCATTTTTGTGGGGAGAGCTGTACGGGAATTAAAGAATGGCGGACTTTGTCTTTTATCAGTTGAGTTCGTTATCATTCAGACACATCGCCTATCTGTGCTGCTGTGTTCGCCGTTGTTTAAAATCCTCCAGATTACCGGCAGGGCTAATAGTTGAAGTAGAAAGGGCAAGAGACCTGCTGCACTGCTATCCACTGTGTCTGCATTCAGACCCGGGGATTGAGGAGGAGACAAGTCCTCATTTAGTGTTTATATAAACACGATTATCTTTATAATGATATAAATTGTGGTTATGTGTAAATGAAATTACGAATAACAAACGTAGCAGGACATTAAATTACTGTTTATTTCTTTGCTTTTTAACTTTGTAAACTATAAAATCATGGGTCTCCTCACGGTTTGTGTCTCATTTTGTGAGTCAACTGACAACAGTTGTTCACTCTCCTCTTTCTCCCCTGCTCTGCTGGCCACGCCCA
The DNA here is from genome assembly GCA_903798195.1 of Danio kyathit. NCBI lineage: Eukaryota > Metazoa > Chordata > Actinopteri > Cypriniformes > Danionidae > Danio > Danio kyathit. The sequence continues at coordinate 6,096,331 of LR812535.1, forward strand.
CTCCTCCCTCTGCCCTCAGAGCTCCAGGCCCATTATGATGCATTTTTTGAAAAAATTCTAGGTAGACTTTCATGGGGTTTCATAACCTTTTAATGAAGAAAGATGTTTTCAACACATTTCTAAACATAATAGTTTTATTAACTCATTTCTAATAACTGATTTATTTTATCTTTGCCATGATGACAGTAAATAATATTTGACTAGATATTTTTCAAGACACTAGTATTCAGCTTAAAGTGACATTTAAAGGCTTAACTAGGTTAATTAGGCTAATTAGCCAAGTCACTGTATAACTAGGCCTGGACGATATGGCAAAAATTTATCACGATATATTTTTTTATTTCAGTCGATACGATATAATTCTGATATCGATATGGACAATATTAAAAAGAAAGGAAAAACTGCCAAGAACGCACACAATGGATGTCTGTACCTACAAATGTCTGCAAAGTGAATTTGCAAAGTCGATAATACCTCCAGACTCTTATAACTTTTAAAAAAAATAAAAACAGCACAAAAAAAATTAATGATCACTTTTTATTTGTATTTAGCCTTTACAAACAAGAAATGTAAAATAAACTATCAAATAAATAAAACTCTCAGACTCAGCTTATTTATATATATAATATATAGACAGTTTGTGGGGGTTAGCTTGACCAACGTGATGTACAGAAACTTTTATTAGTGTTTTTTTTTTTTTTTTTTTTTTTTTTTTGTATATGCTGAATATTTAATAATCAAAATAATACCAACATCTTACAATTATGACATCCACATGGTAAAAAACATAGAAAAAGAATAATTATTCTAATAATAAAAAATGAAAAAGAGATTAGGCTACATTAATATTTGCAATAGAAGAGTTGTTTGAGTATATTCATAATTCTAATTGCTTTTCATCTTGAACGTCCTTTAAGGGTTTTATCTGTCTATTTATATTTGTGTATGTAATTACCTAATTAAATTGAAAGGTTGAACATAAATATCTCTTATATATTTTATATAGTCTATTTATATAGACTAATATTTTATATAACACGTTTTCATTATTTAACAGATTTAATAGCTATATTAATCACATTCTTTCTACTTCATCAGCTTTGCAATAACCTGATTCCTGATAAATATGTTTGTGAGTTTTATTTTGTAAGTGCGTGAGTGCTATATGCATGGCTATATGCCAGCATGCAGCGAGTTTGTGTATGTGAGTGTTAATTTGGGCGTTTATGCAAGGATCAAGTTTGTATGTGCGTGTGTTAATGTGGGAGTATATGCAAGGATCGGCGAGTTTATATGCATGTGCGTGTGTATGCATGCATCAAGTTTATATGTATATGCGCAAATTTCATACATGTTTTGAACATTCAGTAGTATAGGTGTATATGCGAGTGATTTATAGGTGTATATGCACGTGTTGATAAGCGAAGTTTGATTTAAATCCTACACGGCGCCTCATCATAGCCATCTGTGTTTGCTTCATTGCCTTCTCTTCTGACACCGCTGGTTTCAGTGTCGGGGAGGTGGATGGTGGTGATGGTGAGGCCACAGGTTGGCTTAAACTTTTATGTTGCCTCATCTTCTGACTCTCAGTATGTTTCATGGGGTGGAACTGCTTCAAATGGTGGAACAGATTTGATGTGTTCCCGCCGCTAGTCAGCTACACTCTCTGGCACACTTTGCAGAGCACCGAAACTAAGTTTATCGAAACTTAAAAAGCCGAACCACATCCACACCACTGCATTAGTCTTTCCTTTCTTATCAACTATTTCGTCTGCATAATACTGCATTCTTACTTGTGGAAGCTTGTTCATTCGCATCTGTATTCAGAGCACACATTTTGTAGCTAAAACTTTCTGCGGCGCAGCTTAACCAACTGCTGTGCTGAGCGCTGACAGCGTGTCTGTGTTGTTCGTCATTACGCAAGTGACATCAGATCACGCTCTTTCTGACGGCTGAGCACTGAACGTCATTCAGTGACAAGTGATACATGTATAAGATCTTATATAAATAATAATATATATATATATGCAAATTTATATCGAAATATCGGAAATGGGTTTAAAAATCATATCACCGTTATTGAAAAAAAATCTATCGCGATATATATTGATATCGAATTATTGTCCAGCCCTATGTTTAACAGTGGTTTGTTCTGACAATCGAACACAAATATAGCTTAAGGGGGCTAATAATTTTGACCTTAAAATGGTTTAAAAAAAATGTAAAACTGCTTTTATTCTAGCCGAAATAAATAAGACTTTCTCCTGTTCTTCTTCTATTGGTGGATCTGATTGCGATTGACAGGTTGATCCCGTGTTCGGATTGCATGAAAGTGTGTGAAGTCAGTTCTTGTTTCATGTGAACTTGAAATGATTTTAAGATGTGCTTTCTCTTAGAAGATCTCCCGCTCTTTTGTTTTTCTGGGGTTTTGGGGGCGAAGCTAAATCCGGAAATCTCCTTGAACTCTTTGATGTTGTGATGTGAAGCGGTGCAGGGGTGGAGTTCAGCGCTGGACGTCCTGCTGAGAGGGTCTCCAATGCTAGTCAGCAGGACGGAGCTGGACCCTCAGGCCCCAGTGCGTTAACACAGACACACACACACACACACACACACACACACACACACACACACACACACACACACACACACACACACACACACACACACACACACACACACACACGCACGCACGCTACAACAAGAAACCATGGCATTTTGATAGTAAAATTGTAGTAGTTTTCATAATTTTCTCTTCTTTTGGCCTGAAAAAGCTGTTTTAGAGCTTGAAAAGCTGTTTCCCCGCAACACAGAAAGACAACCTTTTCAAACTCCTTCAGATCACTTGGTTTTTCACTTTAAATTCAATTCAAATTATATTTGTCACATACAAAGTCATACACAGTATGATATACAGTGAAATTGCTTACACAACCACTAGTGACCTTAAAAGAGTAACAGCAGTAATAAAACAAATCTATACTATGGAGTAATTCATCGTGTTTTTCGATAGTAAAATTGTTGTAATCATGGTTATTTGGTGCACTTACCTCCATTTGTATAACCAGTTGTTATCACACACAATATATAAAACAGAATTATTTCATGCATTTAAAAAATTTAGATTATATTATTATATATTATATTATTATATGGCAACCCAGTGGCGCAGTAGGTAGTGCTGTTGCCTCACAGCAAGAACGTCGCTGGGTCGCAGGTTCGAACCTCGGCTGGGCTGGGTCAGTTGGCGTTTCTGTGTGGAGTTTGCATGTTCTCCCTGGGTTCGCGTGGGTTTCCTCCGGGTGCTCCGGTTTCCCCCACAGTCCAAAGACATGCAGTACAGGTGAATTGGGTAAGCTAAATTGTCCATAGTGTATGAGTGTGAATGTGTGTGTGGAAGTTCCCAGAGATGGGTTGCGGCTGGAAGGGCATCCGCTGCGTAAAATCGTGCTGGATAAGTTGGCGGTTCATTCCGCGGTGGCAACCCCGCAAGGGACAAAGCCGACAAGAAAATGAATGAATGAATGAATATTATTATTATACTATTTTATATTATATTGTATTATATTATATTATATTATATTATATTATATTATATTATTCATTCATTCATTTTCTTGTCGGCTTTGTCCCTTGCGGGGTCGCCACAGCGGAATGAACCGCCAACTTATCCAGCACGATTTTACGCAGCGGATGCCCTTCCAGCCGCAACCCATCTCTGGGAACTTCCACACACACATTCACACTCATACACTATGGACAATTTAGCTTACCCAATTCACCTGTACTGCATGTCTTTGGACTGTGGGGGAAACCGGAGCACCCGGAGGAAACCCACGCGAACCCAGGGAGAACATGCAAACTCCACACAGAAACGCCAACTGACCCAGCCCAGCCGAGGTTCGAACCTACGACCCAGCGACGTTCTTGCTGTGAGGCAACAGCACTACCTACTGCGCCACTGGGTTGCCACTATTTTATATTATTTTATATTATTTTATATTATATTATATTATATTATATTATATTATATTATTTTATATTATATTATATTATATTATATTATATTATATTATACTATTTTATATTATTTTATATTATATTATATTATACTATTTTATATTATATTATATTATTTTATATTATATTATACTATATTATATTATATTATTTTATATTATATTATTTTATAATATTTCATATTATATTATATTATATTATTTTATATTATATTATTTTATATTATATTATATTATATTATATTATATTATATTATATTATATTATATTATTTTATATTATATTATTTTATAATATATTATATTATGTTATATCATATTATATTATTTTATATTATATTATATTATTTTATATTATATTATTTTATTTTATATTATATTATATTATATTATATTATTTTATTTTATATTATATTATATTATATTATATTATATTATATTATTTTATATTATATTATATTATATTATATTATATTATTTTATATTATATTATATTATATTATATTATATTATATTATATTATTTTATATTATATTATATCATATTATTTTATATTATATTATATTATATTATATTATATTATATTATATTATATTATATTATTTTATATTATATTATTTTATATTATTTTATATTAAATTATTTTATATTATATTATTTTATATTATATTATTTTATATTATTTTATATTATATTATATTATTTTATATTATATTATTTTATATTATTTATATTATATTATATTATTTTATATTATATTATTTTATATGATTTTATGTTATATTATATTATATTTTTTTATCATATTATATTATTTTATATTATATCATATTATATTATATTATATTATATTATATTATATTATATTATATTATATTATATTATATTATATTCATTCATTCATTCATTCATTCATTATCTTGTCGGCTTAGTCCCTTTATTAATCCGGGGTTGCCACAGCGGAATGAACCGCCAACTTATCCAGCACGATTTTTACGCAGCGGATGCCCTTCCAGCCGCAACCCATCTCTGGGAATATATTATATTATATTATATTATATTATATTATATTATATTATATTATATTATTTTATATTATATTATATTATATTATATTATATTATATTATATTATATTATATTATATCATTATATTATATTATATGCATGTTAATATATTACCTTATCATACTGCAATGTATTATTTTATATTATATCATATTATATTTTGTTATAATGTCAATCATTATATTATATTGCAGTTTATTATTATATTATATTATATTATTTTATATTATATTAATTTATTTTATTTTATTTTATATTATTTTATATTATATTATTTTGCATTATATTATTTTATTTTATATTATTTTATATTATATTATATTATATCATATTATTTTATTTTATATTATTTTATATTATATTATATTCTTTTATACTATTTTATATTATTTTATTTTATATTATATTATTTTATATTATATTATATTATATTATATTATATTATACTATTTTATATTATTTTATATTATATTATATTATACTATTTTATATTATATTATATTATTTTATATTATATTATACTATTTTATATTATATTATATTATTTTATATTATATTATTTTATAATATTTCATATTATATTATATCATATTATTTTATTTTATATTATTTTATATTATATTATATTCTTTTATACTATTTTATATTATTTTATTTTATATTATATTATTTTATATTATATTATATTATATTATATTATATTATATTATACTATTTTATATTATTTTATATTATATTATATTATACTATTTTATATTATATTATATTATTTTATATTATATTATACTATTTTATATTATATTATATTATTTTATATTATATTATTTTATAATATTTCATATTATATTATATTATATTATTTTATATTATATTATATTATATTATATTATATTATTTTATATTATATTATTTTATTTTATATTATATTATATTATATTATATTATATTATATTATATTATATTATATTATATTATTTTATATTATATTATATTATATTATTTTATATTATATTATTTTATATTATTTTATATTATATTATATTATTTTATATTATATTATTTTATATTATTTTATATTATATTATATTATTTTATATTATATTATTTTATATGATTTTATGTTATATTATATTATATTTTTTTATCATATTATATTATTTTATATTATATCATATTATATTATTTTATATTATATTATATTATATTATATTATATTATATTATATTATATTATATTATATTATATTATATTCATTCATTCATTCATTCATTCATTATCTTGTCGGCTTAGTCCCTTTATTAATCCGGGGTTGCCACAGCGGAATGAACCGCCAACTTATCCAGCACGATTTTTACGCAGCGGATGCCCTTACAGCCGCAACCCATCTCTGGGAATATATTATATTATATTATATTATATTATATTATATTATATTATATTATATTATATTATATTATATTATTTTATATTATATTATATTATATTATATTATATTATATTATATTATATTATATTATATTATATCAATCATTATATTATATTATATGCAAGTTAATATATTACCTTATCATACTGCAATGTATTATTTTATATTATATCATATTATATTTTGTTATAATGTCAATCATTATATTATATTGCAGTTTATTATTATATTATATTATATTATTTTATATTATATTAATTTATTTTATTTTATTTTATATTATTTTATATTATATTATTTTGCATTATATTATTTTATTTTATATTATTTTATATTATATTATATTATATCATATTATTTTATTTTATATTATTTTATATTATATTATATTCTTTTATACTATTTTATATTATTTTATTTTATTTTATATTATTTTATATTATATTATATTATATTATATTATATTATATTATATTATATTATATCTTCTTTTATATCTTCTATGGACTTTATATCTGTCTTTGGACTGTGGGGGAAACCGGAGCACCCAGAGGAAACCCACACGAACGCGGGGAGAACATGCAAACTCCACACAGAAACGCCAACTGACCCAGCAGAGGTTCTTGCTGTGAGGCGACAGCACTACCTACTGCACCACTGCGTCGCCTTATATTATAATATTCATTCATTCATTCATTTTCTTGTCGGCTTTGTCCCTTGCGGGGTCGCCACAGCGGAATGAACCGCCAACTTATCCAGCACGATTTTACGCAGCGGATGCCCTTCCAGCCGCAACCCATCTCTGGGAACTATATTATAATATATTATATTATATTATATTATATTATATTATTTTATATTATATTATATCATATTATTTTATATTATATTATATTATATTATATTATATTATATTATATTATATTATATTATATTATTTTATATTATATTATATTATATTATTTTATATTAAATTATTTTATATTATATTATTTTATATTATATTATTTTATATTATTTTATATTCTATTATATTATTTTATATTATATTATTTTATATTATTTTATATTATATTATATTATTTTATATTATATTATTTTATATGATTTTATGTTATATTATATTATATTTTTTTATCATATTATATTATTTTATATTATATCATATTATATTATATTATATTATATTATATTATATTATATTATATTATATTATATTATATTCATTCATTCATTCATTCATTCATTATCTTGTCGGCTTAGTCCCTTTATTAATCCGGGGTTGCCACAGCGGAATGAACCGCCAACTTATCCAGCACGATTTTTACGCAGCGGATGCCCTTCCAGCCGCAACCCATCTCTGGGAATATATTATATTATATTATATTATATTATATTATATTATATTATATTATATTATATTATTTTATATTATATTATATTATATTATATTATATTATATTATATTATATTATATTATATTATATCATTATATTATATGCATGTTAATATATTACCTTATCATACTGCAATGTATTATTTTATATTATATCATATTATATTTTGTTATAATGTCAATCATTATATTATATTGCAGTTTATTATTATATTATATTATATTATTTTATATTATATTAATTTATTTTATTTTATATTATTTTATATTATATTATTTTGCATTATATTATTTTATTTTATATTATTTTATATTATATTATATTATATCATATTATTTTATTTTATATTATTTTATATTATATTATATTCTTTTATATTATTTTATTTTATATTATATTATTTTATATTATATTATATTATATTATATTATACTATTTTATATTATTTTATATTATATTATATTATACTATTTTATATTATATTATATTATTTTATATTATATTATACTATTTTATATTATATTATATTATTTTATATTATATTATTTTATAATATTTCATATTATATTATATCATATTATTTTATTTTATATTATTTTATATTATATTATATTCTTTTATACTATTTTATATTATTTTATTTTATATTATATTATTTTATATTATATTATATTATATTATATTATATTATATTATACTATTTTATATTATTTTATATTATATTATATTATACTATTTTATATTATATTATATTATTTTATATTATATTATACTATTTTATATTATATTATATTATTTTATATTATATTATTTTATAATATTTCATATTATATTATATTATATTATTTTATATTATATTATATTATATTATATTATATTATTTTATATTATATTATTTTATATTATATTATATTATATTATATTATATTATTTTATTTTATATTATATTATATTATATTATATTATATTATATTATATTATATTATTTTATATTATATTATATTATATTATTTTATATTATATTATTTTATATTATTTTATATTATATTATATTATTTTATATTATATTATTTTATATTATTTTATATTATATTATATTATTTTATATTATATTATTTTATATGATTTTATGTTATATTATATTATATTTTTTTATCATATTATATTATTTTATATTATATCATATTATATTATTTTATATTATATTATATTATATTATATTATATTATATTATATTATATTATATTATATTATATTATATTATATTCATTCATTCATTCATTCATTCATTATCTTGTCGGCTTAGTCCCTTTATTAATCCGGGGTTGCCACAGCGGAATGAACCGCCAACTTATCCAGCACGATTTTTACGCAGCGGATGCCCTTACAGCCGCAACCCATCTCTGGGAATATATTATATTATATTATATTATATTATATTATATTATATTATATTATATTATATTATATTATATTATATTATTTTATATTATATTATATTATATTATATTATATTATATTATATTATATTATATTATATCAATCATTATATTATATTATATGCAAGTTAATATATTACCTTATCATACTGCAATGTATTATTTTATATTATATCATATTATATTTTGTTATAATGTCAATCATTATATTATATTGCAGTTTATTATTATATTATATTATATTATTTTATATTATATTAATTTATTTTATTTTATTTTATATTATTTTATATTATATTATTTTGCATTATATTATTTTATTTTATATTATTTTATATTATATTATATTATATCATATTATTTTATTTTATATTATTTTATATTATATTATATTCTTTTATACTATTTTATATTATTTTATTTTATTTTATATTATTTTATATATTATATTATATTATATTATATTATATTATATTATATTATATCTTCTTTTATATCTTCTATGGACTTTATATCTGTCTTTGGACTGTGGGGGAAACCGGAGCACCCAGAGGAAACCCACACGAACGCGGGGAGAACATGCAAACTCCACACAGAAACGCCAACTGACCCAGCAGAGGTTCTTGCTGTGAGGCGACAGCACTACCTACTGCACCACTGCGTCGCCTTATATTATAATATTCATTCATTCATTCATTTTCTTGTCGGCTTTGTCCCTTGCGGGGTCGCCACAGCGGAATGAACCGCCAACTTATCCAGCACGATTTTACGCAGCGGATGCCCTTCCAGCCGCAACCCATCTCTGGGAACTATATTATAATATATTATATTATATTATATTATATTATAATATATTATATTATATTATATTATATTATATTATATTATATTATATTATCCAAATACCATGGTAAGACTATGATTACATTTGCTAACCCCAATTTTAACCAACCACAGTTTTACCATGGTATTTGTAGTAGAACTGTGGTTATACAAATGGAAGTCAACGCAATCAAAAACCATGGCTACTATACAATTTTACTATCAACAAAACATGCTTAATTATTGTAACACACACACAGAGGGTGAGATGATGGAGCCGCTGCAGGCTGAACACACAGCGCTTTGACTGATGGGTCTGCTGGAACGCACTGAGGGATTGTGGGAAACGGGGGGTTTGTTTGCAGGAAAGGGAAGCTGTTGTGGTGTGAAGTGGGAACACAACCTGCAGTCATACAGCTGAAAGAACTGCCACATGAGCAGATGTTCATGCCACTCAAATCTTTTTTTTTTTCTATGAGCTGAAATATCAGGCCGCTGCTAGCGTCACGTTAGCAAGTGCTGTTTCACAGATCATGCATCTTATTCACTGCAGCACACTATTCACTATACACAGAGTGTTCTCCTGGTTTCTAGCCCAAATATCTAAATATTCTTAACCCCTTGAGCTGTTGGGGATGTTTTCATCAATAGTATAAATGACACCTTATTTGGAAAAAATTTGACCTCTTTCCTACAGGGAAAACCACCAACAACCAAGAATGCATAATTATATGCTGTCATGGCTTTGCAATCAAAAAATGTGATTATAATGGAAGTCAATGGGGCAAAAACACCCCCCAACATAAGAGTAATTCCACTTTTAACGATGTAAAATTTGAAGAAAAAACTCGATGCATAAATTCACAGAGAAAGTATATGTTGACATTATGTTAAAACAGCTGTTTATATTTTCTAAATCAACTAACCACAGAGTTATGGGATCAGAAAATACAAATTACAGTACTCTAAAATATAAGCCTACACAAAAAACCTAGAAAGGGCTTTGCTATTTTGGTGAAAACCTATTTTTTTTCATGGCAAGCTTGACATTTGCTTGGAATTGCACATAACCTAATAGTAAATTTGAACAGTAGACATAATGTGGACAAAATAATCTGCCAAAGGGGTAAGCAAAGTAATCGTGTTTGTGTTTTGACATCTCACTTATTTTGCTTATCCATTAGCAGATTATTTTGCTAGTTTTTAAGAAAAACTCACTTAATTTGGACTCATTATTTCTAAAAATGACTATATTTTTTGTGTGTCTAAAAATGTTTCTTGATGTAAGAATTTGTAGATATTTAGACTAGAAACAAGACAAAAGCTTGAAGTAAGAAAAGCATTTTTTTTTTGGTGTGCAGATTCAGGAGTATTTCAATTGTTTTGTTGTCGTTCTTATTTTTAGCAGAGATATATCTCGTTGTTTATGCAAAAGAGATTTGTATGCTCCACAATAAGAGATATATTCACAGCATAGCACACAGTAGCATGTTTGTTTAACATAAGCACATCTAGTCTGTTTTAATTTTTTATAATTGTATTATTTTAAAGTAATTTTATATCATTAGCTCTGCACAAGACGTTTGGCCATAGGAGAAATGGTCGTGCCCAACTGAGCCAGGTTTCTCTCGAGGTTTTTTAAATCTTCACTTTCGCCAATTGGTGAAGTTTTTTCCTCGCCGCTGTCGCCACTGGCTTGCATGGTTCGGGATCTGTAGAGCTGCACATCGATGGATTTGCTCTTCAGTGTTTGGACTCTCAGTAGCGATTATTAACCCACACTGAACTGAGCTAAACTGAACTGAACTTAGGGTGCTTTCACACCTGTGCATCGATTCAGTTGTTCCGAAACAGGGATTAAAATTGTTACATTGTTGCTCTTTGTTGTTGGTGAGGTTCGCTTTCACACGGCAAAGTTTTTAAACGGACCAAAAGAGCTAAAACAAGTCACGTGTGAGTAAACTCTCCTCACATTGGTTTCACGGTTTATTTTGCAGAGTCCCGCTCAGCTGTCGGGGGTGGTTTGGTGGTGTTTGACAGGGTGCGCGCGACATGTCTGAAGAGCGAGGAGGGATGCGGTGGGGAGGGGTGATGAGAAGGGTGCGCGACGTATTTTGAGGACCGGGAGGAAGACGCGCGATTTCCAGGAGATTATCACTTGTTTGTGGGCATCCGGGAGTCTCTGTGCATTTGCGGGAGACTCCCGAAACTTCCAGGAGACTTGGGATGTGTGGAATGACTCATAATCTACTCATAATTCTCTCTTCATATAGCCGTATGCCTATTACATTTCCATAAAACACTGTGATATAGGCGGGCTCGGATCGTATCGCTTTCTCACTACAATCGATCCGCTCCAGGGTTCGTTTCAATCGAGCCGAGACCACCTCATTCAGGCGGTCTCGGAGCGATTGCTTTGGCGCGATTCCGAGCGCGATTGCCCTGTTCACATATGCCAAACGAACCGCGCTAACTGGGCAAATGCGCCAGGTTCCGGAACAAAAGTCTAGGTGTGAAAGCAATTCACTATAATCTTCCATGTGAAGCTGCTTTGACACAATCTACATTGTATAAGCGCTATACAAACAAAGATGAATTGAATTGAATTAAAATAATAAAATTCAATTATTATATCATATACATACTATAACATTGTTTATAATAAATGTGTAACTGTACGTTCACACCGAAAGCGGCGAGAGCGTCAAAGTAGCCGGAAGTCATTCATTTTCAATCGGAGCTGGCGGCGAGGAGCAGCGCGGCGCGTCTTCGCTGGTGTGGGCGTCGAGGAGAGTTGAAATCAAGTCAACTTTATGCTAATGAGCTATGACCAGGTTCGGCGGCAAGAAATCAGAATGTAGAAGTCCACCGCTTGAGAGGAGTCCAGAGAACACAGTCACTGTGAACTTTGGTTCCGACCACAGTTGTTCCCAAGGGTTTGATTATTGCGGTCGCCGGATTTCCAATTATTTGCAATGTTTTCTTACTGGAACGTAGATTAAAAAAGTTACTTTCTTTAAAAAAAGCGTGAATTTCATGCGAAAATACAAAACAGTATTGCTGCTTCAGAATAATTCAGACATATGGACACATAGTGGAGCAAAGCCACACCACATGCAACTAGATCTTCCGTAGTTAAGTGAATATGATAATAAGTGTGCAACATCTTCACGCTAGAAAGCATGCTTTATGCGGGAGTGTAACTGATATGATATGCTGCAACAGCTCGTTTAAATACGAGATCAATGTGTAGCGAATTTTGCCGCTTTCGCCGCCGGAGCTCAAGGCAGACAGCGTTGTCGCCAGGGCGGACAGAGTGACCTTTGACGCTCTCGATGCTTTCGGTGTGAACGTACAGTAAATGTCTGTGTAATTTAGTGTAATTAAGCTTTATATAGAGCTTTTTTGTTTTTTTTTTTCATTAAAAGGGCCATGTTTTCTGACATTTATATTGATATTTTATTTAAAAACAATATTAATGTTTTAACTTCAAACAGTATATCATTATATTTCATATAATCAGATACATATGTAGCTATATAGATTCAGTGTTATCCATCCATCCATCCATCCATCCATCCATCCATCCATCCATCTATATATATATATATATATATATATATATATATATATATATATATATATATATATATATATATATATATATATATATATATATACGCACGCACGCACGCACGCACGCACGCACGCACGCACGTACGCACGCACGCACACACACACACACACCACACACACACACACACACACACACACACACACACACACACACACACACACACACACACACACACACACACACACACACACACACCACACACACACACACACACACCATTACACCACCAGCCTGACCCTACCATCTTAATATCGCAGCAGAAATGGAGACTCATCAGACCAGGCAACGTTTGTCCAATCTTCTATTGACCAATTTTGGTGAGCCTGTGCCAATTGTATCCTCAGTTTCCTGTTCTTAGCTGACAGGAGTGGCACCCGGCCTGGTCTTCTGCTGCTGTAGCCCATCCACCTCAAGGTTGGACGTGTTGTGCATTCAGAGATGGTGCCCATGTGAGTTGAGTTGCTGCCCTGTGATTGGCTGATTAGAAATTTGAATTAACGAGCAGTTGGGCACAGGTCTACCTATTAAAGTGGCCGGTGAGTGTGTGTGTGTGTATTCACAAAGATATTGAAGTTGAACAAAATGTAAAAAACTAATAATAATACTGTATGATTAATAATAATTAAAATGTTATACATTTTAATTGTAGATTTTCTTGCATTCAAACTTATTTTATTTGTTTGTTTGTTTATTTGCAATATTAAATGAGTAATAGTTTCAGGGAATCAGGTACTAAAACATGGAAAAGGCAGAACTGCTGATTGTAATGTGGACTTAAATAATTCCCATTTGTGATGTGACAGAAAAAGGAAAGTCATTTGAGAGATGGCAAATTGATGCCATTTCAATTGCATTCACAGAAAGTCCAGGATCGTGTGTTAAGAAAGTATATGTGCGATGAGTTTTTAATGCGCTAAATGTAAAATAATTACACAGAGACAATAAACGTCCCCTGAGAGCATCACAGCCAAAAGTATTTCTCTTCTTTTTTTAACTCTCGTCTTTAAAAAGTGAACAATGACATTTAATTTTCTTCTGTTGCAGAGGCCTGACCCCTTCTGCCCCGACTCACTGTTTCTTTATATATTTATTATTTGCAAGACAAAGTCATGAATTATAATTTGCATGAAAAGATCGTGTTGGGAACTTTCAGCTTTCACAAAATAACGAAGCTTGAAGGCTTTTTGGTGTGTGTGTGTGTGTGTGTGTGCGCCACTGAATTTGCTCTATTCTTTAAATAGAGGTGCACTTTGAGTATTTTTGTCAAGGCAAACTTTGCAGATAGTGCTCTGGATCATTTATGTCACTCACTTTTAGCAGGCAGTGTTATCTCCCCAAAATTGTCTCATTTCTCCTTCTTTTTTTGTCTCAGCGGCTATTTTTCTTTCTTGTTACGCCCCCTTTTTATGTCTGAAACCCTTTCTTTCTACCTCTTTGCCATGTTCCCATTTCCATTTGCTTTTGTTTTTTCGTGTGTGTGTGTGTGTGTGATTCTGTGTCAAAGTAAACAAATTACAGTATGAAAGGGCCGTGATGTGGCACAAGCAGTCAGCGTGGAGGCTTCATGTGCTGTCGAGAGGAAAACACATTCATAATTGATCAGAAAACAGCTTCTGTTTGTGGATAATTTCACTGTGAACAAAAAGCGCTCCACTAAATATACTGTTTTGTTGAACTTGCATATTGAAAGCACACACGGTTCACCACTGCTTCAGTGCAGTAGACTCCAGTAAGACTTGATAGACTGTGCTAGCCAAGTGCTAAAACACATTAGGTGGGTCCCAAATCGCATACTTATGCACTATTCTACGCTATTTTGTAGTATAGATAGTGTAAGAAGTGCGTTCACACTGAAAACTCTAAAAATATTAAGTGCACTTTAATTACCCGGATGATGCACTTATGTAATGTGTATTTATATAATGCATTTATTGTGTATGGCCATACACCCAAAGCGCTTCACAATCATGAGAGGGGTCGCTCCACACCACCACCAGTGTGTAGCATCCACTTGGATGATGCGACGGCAGCCACAGGACAACGGCGCCAGTGCGCTCACCACACACCAGCTATAAGTGGAGTGAAGAGACAGTGATAGAGCCAATTCGGTGGATGGGGATGATTAGGAGGCCATGATGGGTAGGGCTGATTGAGGGACTTTGGCCAGGACACCGGGGTTACACCCCTACTCTTTACGAGAAGTGCCATGGGATTTTTAATGACCACAAAGAGTCAGGACCTCGGTTTAACGTCTCATCCGAAAGACGGCGCCCACTGACAGTGTAATGTCCCCTTCACTTTTACTGGGGCATTAGGATTCACACAGACCACAGGTTGAGCGCCCCCTGTTGGCCTCTCTAACACCACTTCCAACAGCAACCTAGTTTTTCCCATGTGGTCTCCCATCCAGGTACTGACCAGGCTCAGCCCTGCTTAGCTTCAGTGAGTAACCGGTCTTGGGCTGCAGGGTGATATGGCTGTATTCAACCGGTAAAATGAAGTGTGGAATGATGGACACTTCACACACTCAACGACCGCAGCTTTGCTCTTGGAGCGGAAGGGGCGGAGCTATCGGGCCCACATGTTGGATTACTTATTTTGGATGAAGGCAAAATTCTCCTACAAGGGTGATTATAGCGCCTCCCGATGGTGAATGCGGTTCTACTCATGGCAGGTATTATTTAGTACTTTGGTCTTTTATTTTACAAATTTGCCAACCGTCAAACGTCATCAGGGAAACCGCTTAGTAAAAAAAACATTAGTGTTCCATTTGGGACAACACTACATACATATAATATGCTGTTGAGTGTGTAAGTGCATAAGTACATAGTGCATAAGTGCATAGTGTATGGTGTGCCATTTGTGACGCAGCTATTATCAAGTCGTTAGCAAAATATATAATTTATATAGGCTTAGTCCTTTTAATAATCAGGGGTCGCCACAACCCAACACTGGGAAACACCCATACACATTTGCATTCACACACATACACTACGGACAATTTAGTTTCTTCAAGTCACCTATAGCGCATGTGTTTGGACTGTGGGGGAAACCGGAGCTCCTGGAGGAAACCCACGCCAACATGGGGAGAACATGCAAACTCCACACAGAAATGCCAACTGACACAGCCAGGGCTCAAACCAGCCACCTTCTTGCTGTGAGGCGATGGTGCTACCCACTGCGCCACCGTGACGGCAGTAATAATCATATGGATCTGTTAAAATGTTATCCAAAAATCATTAGGAAACATGTAATATATTTTGCTGACTTGTGTACTTACATTATCCTAAGTGTTTGGAAGAGTCATTCAAATCCAGAGAAATCATCTATTTTAATGGATCGTGTGCTGTGTGTCGATTTCTGGTTTGGTTTTTATGTAGTATGTTTTATTTCGCCTGTTTTACACCGCACGCGCAAGCAGCACATTTTTTTTTCACCGGTATCCATGTTAAAGAGCCATGAAACCCCCCTGTCTCAGCAGGGTGTTTTCACACCTCTAGTTTGGAAAAAGTCAGGAAAGTGGGCGTGTCCATCTCTGTTTAGGTGGGAGTGTCGGGGGAGGGAAAGAGAGAAGGACTTGCAAATATGAGAGCTTCCGTTTGGGCACGCAGACGCAGGGGAGAAAGACAGTGACTGTGTTTACATGGACATCAGTAATCGAATTACTTGCCAAATTATTAATTTGTCAACTTTAACTGCAGTTTGCCACTTTCACTTTTTATTCAGAAACATTTCCTGCATGTCGCCCGTGACAAACGAGATATTGAAAGCGAGGAACTGCTGGAGAGTGGAGTTTTAATGGTATGTTTGATACCGCACGGCGAATGGGAGAAAAAAAATCCTCTGCATTTCTCTGTAAGTTAGATGCACTCGGTAGGTAGTGTCAGAAAGCCGCGTGTATATAGACTATCCTGTCACAAAATGCGGCGAAAATCCTGCACGACGGGAATAGTTAGATTAAGGTGTTTACATGTTTACATTCGGAGAGCAGCATAGTACAATATATTGTACTATAATATTGCAGTGATATTAACATACTGTAAACTTAGTGACTAAATCATTTTGACTATGGTATGTCTTTAAAAACTGAAAGAGCACTGCTGATGATACGAACTAACTTTGCCATCTGAATGAACAAAGAACTGATCGCACACCTGTAGAGACAGGACAATTACACCAGTGTTTCCTCTAGGATTTTTCCCAGCTGTGGCGGCAGGCTTTTTTTTTTTTTACACAGATCTGCCAACTATTTCAAAGACAAATATTACACGCAGTATTACCAGTCGAGAACGCATTCATGTAATATGAGCATGCGAATCTCTTTGCTTGCGCGCCGATTTCCTCTTCGTGCACAAAACTTCTTGCACGCACTCAAATTTACATGCTCAAGTGCAGATCTTCTCGCGCGCTCTCCAGTAAGCGATGATGAAGTGCGATTTAGTGCGTTTTTATGCGTTTTCCGACATTAACGCGTCCTGAAGTAAAGTGAAACGGCTATAAACTCCAGAAAGATAATTATACTTATGGAAACTGTGTTCACCTTAGCTGAAAGCTACGGCGTGTTTGCTGGCACCCCACGCATCACACACCTGTCAGTCAGCATGTCACCTTAAAGGGTTGAACAAATAACGCACACCACTACTACGGTTACAGTAATATTTGCGCTGTTATAATTCACTTACCTTTTAATATGTTTTAGTGTGATTATAACCCGCTATAAAAAAAACACGACTAAATGTTTTAAATGAGAAGTTGTAATGTAGCCGTGGCGGGATGAATTTTGGCGTGGCGGCCCGCCACAGATGAACGAATGTAGTGGAAACCTTGTACACTGGAACTGTGTCTTTTTTTAAAAGGAGACGAGCAGCAACTCCGGATTTCATCATTTCCAGATGCGAAAAGCTCTCAAGTAAAAATGTTCCTTAAAAACGCATTTCTGTTCCGTGTCGTGTGCACTGTAATCCACATGTGAGTCCAACTGCGCTCTCATAGAGGGAAAATGAAAACAAAACCTTCGTTGCAGCACATTAATAAACGCAGCACACTAATAAATGCAACACTGACCCAAATGACCCGTGTCTCCAAATTCTCGTTCTTTCACTTGTTTTGGCAACACCGCGTGGCGTCTCTCTGTCATCTGAACACTGTAACAGGTCTTCGTAACTATCATGCACATTAATGAAGTTGCACCGCATACACAATAGAGCGACCTGATTGGTTTGAACCAAGTCTTTCTCATGAATTAATGCCGCACCCTCAGAGACGTTACGAAGTACTCACAGGTACAGACAGCCACTCTCCACGCTGGATTTACACGCAAGTATCTCATGGCCGTGACGCAGCTTCAAAAATTCGTTTCAAACCGGAAGAACGAATTCGCTCAAAATGACGCAAAAACAACCAATTTTCACTTTTTAGTGCAATATATGTGTCCTAATAGTGTTTATAGCAGCGCGGGACACAGATATGACTGTCAACAGCTCAAAACATGTGTTTTGGTGTTTCGTGACCCTTTAATATATTAGAGCTTGTATACCGCACACAGAAGCACCACGTCAGTTGCTCACGCTCAATTAAGCTGCTCTTCTAACCAAAAATACAGAGAAAACTTACAGCCGGTGGCGCTCACTTTTAAACTAGTGTGTTTAGACAGTGGAGTTATCTGCGTGATGCGAGGTGTACGTCACGTGACATCTAAACTCCTCGAATCCCAGGGGAAGGCTGATGCCAGAGATCAGGGAATTGTCACATAAACACATACAAGACGGTAACAGCGACCAAAAACAAGAACAAGACCAAAATCAAAAACTCTAAATTCACATCAACATCATAGCACATAACAACAAGCCAAAACACACACACAAAAAGGCAAGCAAAGAGAAAGCAAGCAAGCAGAACGAGCTTCCCCGCTCACGTCCCTTTAAACTTTGAGCTCCCATCCTGATTGGCAGCGAAGGTGATGATGTCACAGGGTGTAATGGTGATTGACGTCTTCATGGACAATTGAGATACTGGAGTGGGCGATCCTGAGAATTGAAACAGAGAGAGAGAGAGAGCATACACACACAAGCAAAACAAAACAGGAATAAAAGAGACAAGAAAATAAAAACAAACGATAACAAGTGATTAAAAACAGATTAAAATGTGTTAAAACAGGTTATAAAAGATTGAAAAAGCAAAGAAAGACATACTAGTGTGATCTGTGGGATGTAGCTTAGTATAAATGTATGAAAAGCCCCCACCATTTAAAACCCGATATGTGAATTTGTGTGTGTGTGCAGGTGTGGCGGAGGTGATTGTGCTGGTGGGCGGTCGGCAGGTGGTGGGGATGAACCATCGCTCTCTGACAGCCGTCACCTGCTTCAACCCTCAGAACAACAAGTGGTACCCGCTGGCCAGCCTGCCCTTCTACAACCGCGAGTTCTTCTCGGTGGTCTCGGCGGGGGATAATATCTACCTGTCAGGTGAGCGGAGCGACAGCGTGTCACTCGCCGTTTGCTGGCGTCCCACGGGCGTCTGGCTTTATATTTAGCGCTGTGCACTGAGGGATGATGGGAAAGCAGATGGTTGTCTTTACCACAGACTGTGTGTCAATTTATGATGCTAAATATCATAAAAATAGAGAATGGTGAAATCACTGACGCAGGATTGGCGATGATTTTAAAGATGGAATTTGTTCGGGAATACTGTGTATGAGTAGATGGTGTGTAACAGCCATATTTTATTATCTGGGATGGATGAAAATTCATTCATTCATTTTCTTTTCGGCTTAGTCCCTTTATTAATTCGGGGTCGCCACAGCGGAATGAACCGCCAACTTATCCAGCATATGTTTTACGCAGCGGATGCCCTTCCAGCCGCAACCCATCTCTGGGAAAAATCCATACACACTCATTCACACACATACACTACACTACGGACAATTTAGCCTACCAAATCACTTGTACCGCATGTCTTTGGACTGTGGGGGAAACCGGAGCACCCGGAGGAAACCCACGCGAATGCAGGGAGAACATGCAAACTCCACACAGAAACGCCAACTGACCCAGCCAAGGCTTGAACCAGCGACCTTCTTGCTGTGAGGCGACAGTACCACGTACTGCGCCACTGCGTCGCTCTAAATAAACATACAAATACATTTAAAAAAACATATAAAATACTGGTAGGGGCGCCACAGTGGCTTAGTGGTTAGCACTGTTGCCTCACAGCAAGAAGGTCGCTGGTTCGAGGTGTTCCGGTGTCCCCCACAGTCCAAACACATGCGCTTTAAGGGAATTGGGTAAACAAAAATTGGCTGAAGTGTATGAATATGTGAGTGAATGCGAGAGTGTATTGGTGTTTCCCAGTGCTGGGTTGCAGTTGGAAGGGCATCCGCTGTGTAAAACATATGCCGGAATAGTTGGCGGTTCATCCCACTGTGGCGACCCCTGATAAATAAGAGACTAAGCTAAGGGAAAATGAATGAATGAAAATACTTTTAATGCATCATTGATTTATAAATAAATGCAATTAATATGTAAATAATTATATAAAAAAAAGTAATTTAATTTAATTATAAAATGTTTAAAAACTGCAACAATATTAACGTGTATTAAACGTGTTGGTTTTGCAAATGTAAAATATACACTACCTGACAAAAGTCTTGTCGGCTTTCCAAGTTTTAGGAACAACAAATGATAACTTGACTTCTAGTTGATCATTTGATCAGTCCTCCTTCATGTTACCCCAGACATGCTCAATAATGTTCATGTCGGGTGACTGGGCTGGCCAATCCTGGAGCACCATGACCTTCTTTGCTTTCAGGAACTTTGATGTGGAGGCTGAAGTATAAGAAGGAGCGCTATCATGCTGAAGAATTTGCCCTCTCCTGTGGTTTGTAATGTAATGGGCAGCACAAATGTCTTGATACCTCAGGCTGTTGATGTTGATCATCCACTCTGCAGATCTCTCGCACACCCCCATACTGAATGCAACCCCAACCCATGATTTTTCCTTCACCAAACTTGACTGATTTCTGTAAGAATCTTGGGTCCATGCGGGTTCCAATAGGTCTTCTGCAGTATATTGGAAAATATATGAAAAGTATTTACGATCTTGGAAAGATTTGATATTGCTGTATTTTATTTTTCTGCGATAAATATTGTTATATGAATACAGTTCCACAAGATAGTTTGAACAGCACTATTTGACAGTATAACAGTATTCAGGTACAGAAATGGAATATTCGCAATGCTAAAAAGGCTTTTCTTACTTTGCTTGTTCTTGTTTCTCGTCCAAATATTTAAACATTCTTAAAAATATTTAAACTACAGAAGAAATAAAGCTAAATTAAGAGTTTTTCCTTAAAACAAACAAAATTATCTGCCAGTGGGGCAAGAAAAAACAATCTTGTTTTTGTTTTGAAATGTAACTATTTGGACTACAAATAAGACAAAAAAAATCTAATGCTGCGTTCACATCAGATGCGGAAGAAGTGTCAAGCGCAAGTGATTTACATGTTAAGTCAATGCAAAGACGTGAATAGACATCCTGCGGCGCGATACGTGCAAATGAGGCTGCGTGAATGACGCGATTCGCACGAAATGGGCAGCGCGAATGAATCGATTTGCGCGAATGAAGCATGAATGAATGAATGAATGAAATTCGAGTTGTTCGAATTTGAATTTGGCTCGAATTCGAAAATCTGAACTTCAGCGGACATTCACGCCGCATTAACCAATCAGGACCTTGCTCTTGTGGGAGCGTGATTATGATGTATCGCCTGTTGTTGGTGTCCAGGGGGAAAATCCTCCTGTCGACACCGACAACAGTTCATCAAACTGGGCTCGACTCAGTCAGAAGCACCGCTGAAAACTTCCATCATCCAGGTATAGTTTCTGGAGTAGTTGATGAACTTACAGAGCTGGTGCACCTCTGAATGGATCTAGAGGACTCAGATACAGCTCCAAGCAAATTGACGCTGTTTTTCAGTCTTCCGAAAGCACATAAACACAGCTATTCTTTCAATAAAATCCATGTTAGTCATTTAGCAATGAAGCTAGAGTCACCTGGCAGACAGAAACTCTGCCCATGACGCGAATCCACGTCTGTTGTGAAGTGAATTTGACGCACAAATGAAGCAGATTTGACGCGCGAATGAAGTGAGTTAACTAATGCTGTGTTCACACCAGATGCGGAACGCGTGGATAAATCGTGCTATTAACGTGTAAATAGACACATAAACATTTTAAGTTTACTCGCTTTATTTGCGCGTCAAATCCGCTTTATTCGCGCGTCAAATTCACTGAGCAATAGACGCGGATTCGCATCATGGGCAGGGTTCACTAGATCCATTCAGAGGTGCACTCAGTTCATAAACTCCTCCAGAAAATTAATCTGGATGATGGAAGCTTTCAGCGGTGCTTCTGACTGAGCCCAGGCCAGGTTGATGAAATGTTGTCGGTGTAGGCAGGAGGATTTTCCCCTGGAACACCAACAACAGGCGATACATCATAATCACGCTCCCACAAGAGCAAGCTCCTGATTGGTTAACGCGATGCGAATGTCCTCTGAAGTTCAGATTTTCAAACTAAAAGTGCGTCAATCGCGCAAAACCCTCAACTCGCATCCCTTCATTCACGCGAATCGCGTTCCAGGATGTCTATTCGCGTCTTTGCATTGACTTAACATGTAAATCACTTGACGCTTCTTCTGCGTCTGGTGTGAACGCAGCGTTAAAAAACATTCACGTGCGAATATCATGATTTATCCGCACGTACTGCGTCTGGTGTGAACACAGCATAACAAAGATAAATACAAATAACAAAGATAATAACAAAGATTGCACAAATCGTATAAATTCTGTATAAATACAGTAATTAAAAACAATTTTGTAGCTCCTGGTCAACCATAATCCAGACTCAACATTGCATATCTTGCGATGTGACTATTTCAGATGCGCACATTGCGATATCGATGCTGAAATAATACATTGTGCGGCTCTAGTGTATGTCTTTTGATCAGATGTGTGTTAATATAGGTGTGAGTGTGTAAATTGCGTTCGTCTTTCTGCTCTTCAGGAGGTGTGGAGTCTGGCGTGACGCTGGCAGACGTCTGGTGCTACATGTCTCTGCTGGATAACTGGAATCTGGTGTCTCGGATGACGGTCTCGCGCTGCAGACACAACAGTGTGGTTTACGATGGCAAACTCTACGCCATTGGAGGACTCGGAGCGGCCGGAAACCTGGACAATGTGGAGAGGTAACGTTCAGTCCTGCTGCACTGTATGCATGAGGGTGTGTGAATGGAGGAGTGTGTTCAGGAAGAGCTGGATTAATATGTACACTGTAGTCATGACACTGATGCTCACTTTAAGAAGAAGGTTGAGAAGGGGGATTACAGTAGCATTCTGTTCTAACAACAGAGAAATTCCAGCGGTATGGATGTGACATTTGCAGTAAAAACTTGAAATATAAATACACAGAGAAAGTATGAGAGGGGACATCTGTACCGACCAGTACATTGTGACGTCTCTTGAGTGTGCAGCATTAATTCATGAGAAAGACTTGGTTCAAACCAATTAGCGCGCTCTATTGTGAATGAGGTGCGACTTCATTAATATGCATGATAGCTTCGAAGCTGTTTTTACCTGTTACAGTGTTCAGACGGCAGAGAGACGCCACGTTGTGTTGCCAAAACAAGCAGAAGATAAAGAATTGTTTGGAGACGTGGTCTTCGGTGTTGTTTATAAATGTGCTGCAACAAAGGTTTTGTTTTCATTTCCGCACTATGAGAGCGCAGCTGGACTCACGTGTGGATTACAGTACACGCGACAGAGATATGTTTATAAAGAAAATTTTTATACCCGAGAGCTTTTCGCATCTGGAAATGGTGAAATCCGGATTTGCCGCTCGTCTCCTTTTAAAAAGACGCGGCTCCAGTTCATGTTGATTGTCCTGTGTCTACATATTTGGTATGTGTGCGATCAATGTTCTTTGTTAGTTTATTCAGATGGTTAGCTAGTCTTGTCAGCAGTGCTCTTTCAGTTTTTAAAGACTTACCTTAGTCAAAATGACTTAGTTACTAAGTTTACAGTATGTTGATATCACTGCAATATTATAGTACAATATAATTGACTGAATAATCTGCTGTTAATGCTGCTCTCCGAGTGTAAACATGTAAACACAGCCATCAAACTATTACCGTCATGTAGAATTTTTGCCGCATTTTGTGACAGGATAGTCTATATACACACGGCTTTCTGACGCTACCAACCGAGTGCATCTAAGTTACTGAGAAATGCAGAGGTTTTTTTTTTTCTCCCATTTGCCGTGCGGTATCAAATACTCCATTAAAACTCCACTCTCCAGCAGTTCCTCGCATCCAATATCTCGTTTGTCACGGGGGCATGCATGAAATGTTCCTGAATGAAAGTGAAAGTGCCAAACTGCAGTTAAAGTTATCAAATTAATAATTTGGCTAATAATTCGATTACTGATGTCCATGTAAACACACTCACTGTCTTTCTCCCCTGCGTCTGTGTTTGTTTTTGCCTCTGTGAAAATCAGCGCATGCCCAAATGGAAACTCCCACTTTTATGCAAAACCTTCCCTCTTTCACTCCTCCGACACTCCCACCTAAACAGAGCTGGACTCACCCACTTTCCTGACTTTTTCCAAACTAGAGGTGTGAAAACACCCTGCTGAGACAGGGGGTTTCTTGGCACTTTAATGTGGCCAATATTTCTTCTATTGCGTGCCGTTGCTTTTAGTTAGAAAACAGTTTAAATCAGCCTTAAACCAGCCTTTAGGCTCAATAGTCAGGCACGCTCCTGTTGGTGTTGTCAATCTGGTTACCTAGTTCAACCACTGGGTGTCAAGTTGCTTTTTGTTAAAGTGTCCTAATGGAACAAGTTAAAATGTTTTTCTTGTTCTCTGGAGATACTTTTGCCCTAAAACACTAAATAAAGTTAAAATTATACCATATAAAATTTTTATAATCTTTTCCAAACCGCAGTAAACCGGGTATCGTCTCATGCCTATATAAAACATTGTGCTTACAACAAATTGAATCCCAAAGGAGCTACTGAAACAGTTCTACACCTCCATCATTGAATCAGTCCTCTGCACATCAATAACTGTCTGGTTTAGCTCAGCTACCAAATCCGACCTCCGAAGACTACGTCGAATAGTTCGGACTGCTGAGCGAATCATTGGTACAACCCTCCCTACTCTCCAAGAACTGTACTTATCCAGAGCGAGCAGAAGGGCTGCCAAAATCAGTATGGACCCCTCACACCCAGCACACTGCCTCTTTGAACTTTTACTTTCTGGTTGACGCTACAGAGCACTGCGCACCAGAACAGCCCGACACAGAAACAGTTTCTTCCCTCAGGCAATCCATCTCATGAACACTTGATGATAATAATTGTGGAACCAACATCACTACCTGCTATACACTTTTTATACACACATACATTTATTTAACAACACACTTTACATGCCAATTTGCACATAACAGCTGCACATATTATGTTGTATATAGTAATATAGCTGTACATACACTTGTCAATTTGTATATTTGCATTCACTTTTAAAATATATTTATTGTCTGTTTTTTTTTAGTCCTGTCTCTGTAATTCTGTTGCACTGTAGAAGCTCTGTCACGAAAACAAATTCCTCGTATGTGTGAACATACCTAGCAATAAAGCTCTTTCTGATTCTGATTTCTGATTCTTTAACATTATATCGAAACATCAGTTTATATTTACCAAAACAACTCACCACAGAGTTAATGGAATCAGAAAAATATCAATCTGCAAACATATTTTATATTTTAAATGAGGAAAATAAACATGCTTTAGATGACCACACAGGCAGCATGCATGCATCTATGGGAGAGAATAGTTTTTATCGCTGTAAGTTTGTTATGTTCTTCCCAAATGTGCATATATATATTATATATTATAGCCACAGCCATATCACCCTGCACCCCAAGACTGGTTACTTACTGAACCTAAGCAGGGCTGAGCTTGGTCAGTACCTGGATGGGAGACCACATGGGAAAACTAGGTTGCTGTTGGGAGTGTGGTGTTAGGGAGGCCAGCAGGGGGCACTTAACCTGCAGTCTGTGTGAGTCCTAATGCCCCAGTAAAGTGAAGGGGACACTATACTGTCAGTGGGCGCTGTCGTTCGGATGAGACGATAAACCGCGGTCCTGACTCTCTGTGGTCATTAAAAATCCTATGACATTCTTTGTGAAAGTAGGGGTGTAACCCCGGTGTCCTGGCCAAATTCTCTCCCCTTACCCATCATGGCCTTCCAATCATCCCCGTCCACCGAATTGGCTGTATCACTGTCTCTCCACTCCACCTATAGCTGGTGTGTGGTGAGCGCACTGGCGCCGTTGTCCTGTGGCTGCCGTCGCATCATCCAAGTGGATGCTACACACTGGTGGTGGTGTGGAGCGACCCCCTCATGATTGTGAAGCGCTTTGGGTGTAAGGCCATACACTATAAATGTGCTATATAAATACACACATTACATTATAGATTTTATTCAACACATTTTAAACATCGTATTTTTTATAATTAATTTCTAATAACTATTTCATTTGGACTTTACTGGGATGACATAACACTTGAGTACATGATATTTGACTAGTTATTGTTCAAGATACTAGTATTCAGTGACATTTAAAGGCTTAACTAGTTTTAATTAGGTTATCTACGCAAGTTATTGGACAACAGTGCTTTTGTTCTGTAGACGACTGAAAACTGTGTGTGCGTGTGTGTGACTGACAGAAGTGCGTGTGGTTTGTTAGACAGTGACTGCTCATTTACAGCACACACTTTGACAGTGGGGATCTCGACATCTGCTCATTGACTGTGATGTGTTCAGTCAGAATCTGCTCATCCACTGCTTCTCCTCATCTACTCTCTCTAGTTTTATGGATGTGTCTGAAAACTCTGAGTGTCTTGTCTGACTGGTCACATCAAAACGGAAATGACTTGAAGTGATGACCTGTGAACTGTTTTTTGGGAGCTTGGTGAGATGAAAAGCTGCATGTCCTGAAACCTTCACAACACCCGCAGTGTTTACAGAGGATTTGAAGACTAATGAGCATAAATAATAGACAGCCGGAAAGATAAAACGGATAAAAGCAACAGATATATCTGATGGAATATATTCTTACTGTTTTGTTGTGCTATTGTAGTTATCTTAAGCATTAAATATATAGATAACAATTCAATAAATAATATATTAATACAATATTAAATAATAAACTATTATTAATATAATATTAATTGCATTATAAATACACTTTATTAGGTACACCTGCCCAGTTCAGAGCGAGCATCAGAATGAGGAAGAAAGGTGTTTTAAGTGACTTTGAACGTGGCATGGTTATTGGTGCCAGACGGGCTGATCTGAGTATTTCAGAAACTGCTGATCTACTGGGATTTTCACGCACAACCATCTCTAGGGTTTACAGAGAATGGTCTGAAAAAGAGAAAAAAGGATATTTTCTTTGCACACTTTGGGCCCATTAGTACCAATTGATCATCATGTCAACGCCACAGCCTACCTGAGTATTGTTGCGGACCATGTCCATCCCTTTATGACCACAGTGTACCCATCTTCTGATGGCTACTTCCAGCAGGATAACCCGCCATGTCATAAATTGTGAATCATCTCAGACTGGATTCTTGAACATGACGATGAGATCACTGTACTCAAATGGCCTCCACAGTCAGCAGATCTCAATCCAATAGAGCACCTTGGGATGTGATGGAACGGGAGATTCGCATCATCGATGTGCAGCCGACAAATCTGCAGCAACTGCGTGATGCTATCATGTCAGTATAAACCAAAATTTCTGAGGAATATTTCCAGTAGCTTGTTGAATCTATGACACAAAGGATTAAGGCAGTTCTGACGGCAAAAGAAGTCCAACCCAGTACTAGTAAGGTGTACCTAATAAAGTGGCCGGTGTGTGTGTGTGTGTGTGTGTATATATATATAGACCTTTTTCTTGGCTGCTGCATGGAGGGAGCCATAGCAAACAGCGTCTTCCGGTAGAATGTTTAGAACTTCCGTTTACAGTGTTTACAACTGGTAATTTGCGCTCCGAAAATGGGTTTCAAGAGCGTTTTGAGTTTATTACGGAGTGTTTTTGTGACACACAACTTTGAAAGGTGTGTGTTAAAGCCGTTATAATCTGTCAGATGTGGTTCTAGCGCAAGAGAAAAACGTTCCCCTAGTTTACGTGTTTGCCGTCAGAAATACAGTGTGTGTGTGTGTGTGTGTGCGTGCATGCGTGTTTTCCCGGCCTGTCAGCTGTTAGCTCAGCGGCTCTTCAACACACACGCACACGCACGCACGCAATACTTCACTGCATGATAGAGCATTACTGGCATGAAACTTCACAGGTGTGTAAGTCATGCAATTTACAAAAATTACCAATAAAAGTCTGTTACTGATACTCTGCTGGCTGATTTGCATGTTGATTCTAATCGGGAGCCGTTTATGCTTCATTTAGTGCAGGGGTGCTCAACCCTGTTCCTGGCGATCGACCTTCCAGCTGATTTCAGCTCCAACCCTGATCAAACACACCTGAACCAATTATTTAGAACGTGAGGAGCACTTGATAATTACAGGCAGGTGTGTTTGATAAGGGCTGCAACTGAAAACTGCAGGAAGGTCGATCGGTTGAGCACCCCTGATTTAGTGTGTAGTATTTACCACGGTTTGTGCTTTTCTGTCATTTCAAAACGTCACTTTATTTTCACTTTGTCACAGTTATTAAATCAGTGTGTTAGTGGGACAGTACAGGCTAACGTTACGTGTGTGTGTGTCAAACATTTTGGGGAACTATATTTGTTTGGGTTGGTTATACATTTGAAAGAAAGAGAAAATGTTGACTTTAGCGATGACAAGGCTTCATTTAAACCGCACAAGATGCCGTCTGACAACGAGGGGAAAATGCCTCACAGCGGCTGTTTTCCATGCCATTGGATCACATTTTTTAAATGATCAGTCCAGGAGGTGGCGCTGATCGACAACAGTATTAGTTCAGAGATGATAAAAGCAGGTAAAATAGATTAAAACAATCGTTTCAAAGCTGTCCAAATGTGACTGTTTACACGCATCAGCTGCCGACCAGAAGTTCTTAGCATTCTCCTTGTGCATACACGCAAAGTATAATGGGTAATTTTGCGTTCTAAGAAAAAGGTCTATATATATACAGTTGCACTCAGAATTATTCAACCCCCTGATTTATTAGCCCCCCTGTTTATTTTTTTCCCCCAATTTCTGTTTAACGGAGAGAAAAAAAATTTCAACACATTTCTAAACATAATAGTTTTAATAACTCTTCTCTAATAACTGATTTATTTTATCTTTGCCATGATGACAGTAAATAATATTTGACTAGATATTTTTCAAGACACTTCTATACAGCTTAAAGTGACATTTAAAGGCTTAACTAGGTTAATTAGGTTAACTAGGCAGGTTAGGGTAATTAGGCAAGTTATTGTATAACGATGGTTTGTTCTGTAGACTATTGAAAAAATATATAGCTTAAAGGGGCTAATAATTTTAACCTTAAAATGGGTTTTAAAAAATTAAAAACTGCTTTTATTCTAGCCGAAATAAAACAAATAAGACTTTCTCTAGAAGAAAAAATATTATCAGACATACTGTGAAAATTTCCTTGTTCTGTTAAACATCATTTGGGAAATATTTAAAAAAGAAAAAAAATTCAAAGGGTGTTCAATAATTCTGATTGCAACTGTATGTGTGTGTATATATATATATATATATATATATATATATATATATAATATATAATATTATATTACTAAGGTTTTATATATATATATATATATATATATATATATATATATATATATATATATATATATATTAATATAACCTTAGTAATATAATATAAATTAATTAAGCTTTTAATCTAATATTCAAAGTTATTAACGTCATATATTAACTTAATATTAATGTCCGAGTAAAATATGTTTTGCAATGCAAACTTAATGGGATTTTGATATGAACTGGTTTTAAGAAAAATTATGCAATTGTAAATATACAAAAATATTATAATGTTGGTTAAGCAGGGGCATCGCTACACCCAATTTACTGGGGCACGTGCAGAAAACCATACACTCACGCCTCACACACCGCTCCTGCTGGACCCTAAAGCGCTGCTCTTATCCCGGTGCGAGTCCCAGTTGTTAACATGCAATCTGAAAAAAATACCCGATGCTCATGCGTTGTGAAAGCGGCATTAACAGTATTTTATGCGGAGGTGACGGCACGCAGGGAGTTTTGCAAGTCGACAAAACTAAAGTTTAAACAATATGATGGTGATCTTACTAAGCATGCCTACTGATGGAGCACAAAGGAGGGATGCAGTCAAGAAGCTAAAACATAATAAACCTAATTCTCTGCCATGTGTCAAGTCTAAGACAACAGATAATTAAACATCTTTTTTGTATTCTATAGTATTGTCTATAGAATTTAAATTAAATTATTATTCATGCAAAAGATTTCTTAAATGATCTTAGCACATCACTCCAGTTGTGTCTTTACATTATTTTCCAGTTACATTTAGGATTAATTATTTAGAATAATAATTCTATATCACCAATAAGTGAAGTTTATTTATAAACTAATTTCGAGAGGATCACGTGCTTATGATTGCTAGCAGCTGGACCCACATTATCCAAATCAACATGCACCAATCAGATGATCCCTAAGCTACTATAAATATCCCGGGCTCCATATCACCACTATCTTCGCCTTGAAGAATCCCCCCTTCCACCCCTACTCCTTCCTTTTTCTAGATGGGTGACACGGTGGCCCAGAGCTTAGCACTGTTGCCTCACAGCAAGAATGTCAATGGTTCTAGGCTGTACCTAACCAGCTTTTCTGTGCGGAGTTTGCATGTTCTCCCCGTGCTCACGTGGGTTTTCTCCGGGTCCTCCGGTTTCCTCCCACCGATACAAAAACAAGCAAACTAAAATTTGATTGATCAACTTTATAGACTTGCTCCCTATGTAGTACCTATCTCGTTAAAGAGAACTACTATCTGTTCTTCAACACTACGAAGGGGGAGTTCTCGAGATCTACCTGAGCTCGATCTTCCCTCTCGCCTTGCAACGGGAGGGAGCCCCGGGCTCGAGGATCTCATGAGCTCAGGGCTCTCTCCCGGGACAGTATGCCAAACAAGCTTTATAACTAATCATCAGCTAAGTGTGAACTCTTGAATAATTGTATATATTTATATGTCTAGCAACGCCCTTGTGGTTAAGCTTCAAAAATGGGTACATTTAATATAAACGTCTATTAGTTTATATTTGTTAATGCATTCATTAACTAACCATGAGCAACTTATATCGTATGCTTAATTTATTTAGTTTTCTAACAGTAAACATGAAGATTGTCATTCATATTAACTAGCATAACTACCGTATATACTTTTAAATAATTTCCGAGTGTTGGTAATGTTAAACGTGTCTGTGAGTATATTTATAATTAGCATTTCTCTTGGTTTTGGAGTGGGAAGAACAGCTTGTGATGTAAAGTTGGTTTGTGGCAGTGCATTCTGGGATTGTGTTCTCTGGAGGATATTTGTGATGTTTCTTTGGCTGAAGAGTCTGAATCTCAGAAATCATCATAATACTGCAAATTAATTTTTTGGAAAGTGTCTTGAAAAGCTCCCCGTGGAGGCGAGTGTATGTACAGCACAGCAAATCAAATCAAAATGCTGTAAACTTCATGCAAGTATTAATTTAAGTGGTTTTCAGTCATAAAAAGAGAAGATTTGCAGGCCACTGTTGAGTATCTTCAGTTTATGTACCATAAATAGTGCCTATTTAAATCATCCTTAGTGCATTTTAATGAGAATAAGCACATTAGCACAGCATTTAATCTTATATCAAGGTCATTGTATTTATAATGTCTGAAATATATGCAAGTATAAGCATTAAAGTCAGTTTTAAAATTGTTGATTTTCTTTCTTAATGCACATCCCTGCATTTATTCTGATATATTCATTAATGCATGTAAATAAAGAGAGTGAAGAGACACTTATAGCATTCAATCAAAGCACTTAATTATTATGAATCGCTTCGATTATTGCCTGCTTTTTATACTTATGGTTATATACATTATATTCACAGGTTTGAGGACAGAAAGACTTATATACAGTTGAAGTCAGAATTATTAGCCCCCTTTAATTTTTTTAATTTTTTAAAAATATTTTCCAAATGATGTTTAACAGAGCAAGGAAATTTTCACAGTATGTCTGATAATATTTTTTCTTCTGGAGAAAGTCGTATTTGTTTTATTTCGGCTAGAATAGAAGCAGTTTTTAATTTTTTAAACACCATTTTAAGGTCAAAATGATTAGCCCCTTTAAGCTAATTGTTTTTCATAGTCTACAAAACAAACCATCGTTATACAATAACTTGCCTAAGTACCCTAACCTACCTAATTAACCTAGTCAAGCCTTTAAATGTCACTTTAAGCTGTATAGAAGTGTCTTGAAAAATATCTAGTCAAATATTATTTACTGTCATCATGGCAAAGATAAAGTAAATCAGTTATTAGAGATGAGTTATTAAAACTATTATGTTTAGAAATGTGTTGAAAAAATCTGCTCTCCGTTAAACAGTAATTGGGGAACAAAAATAAACATAATTCTGACTTCAACTGTATGTATTTCTGATGCAACACAAAGAGACCTACATTAGCACATTATAGCAAGGTCATTGCATTCATAATGCCAGCAATATATGCAAGTATATGCAAGGCCATAACCATGTCTTGAATGGGCAAGTTTGTGTTATAATATGTAAGGAAATGGAACGGAACTGCTGAACTATTTAGATAACTAGGCTATTTGTAGATAATTATACAATGTGCACATATTCACGTTCTGTAGTCATGTGGATTACTGATTATTACTGTGGGCATATGCAAATGTGTTACTCGTGTTGATCGTGTTGACATTGAACAGACAAAAGATTTGAAAATGTGTTGAATCTTTAAGGCAATTCAGAGTTGACTTTTTCTTTTGAGAGACACTGGTTGCATCCCAAATGGCAAACTATATACTTATGCACTTGTACACTACCTGACAAAGGTCTTGTCATCGATCTCAGTTGTATTAGCAACAAATAATAACTCTACTTCTAGTTGATCATTTGGAAAAGTGGCAGAAGGTCGATTTTTCTGATGAATCATCTGTTGAATCATCCCAATCATCACAAATACTGCAGAAGACCTACTGGAACCAGCATGGACCCAAGATTCTCTCTGAATACAGTCAAGTTTGGTGAAGGAAAAATCATAGTTTGGGGGTTACATTCAGTATGGGGGCGTGCGAGAGATCTGCAGAGTGGATGGCAACATCAACAGCCTGAGGTATCAAGACATTTGTGCTGCCCATTACATTACAAACCACAGGAGAGGGCAAATTCTTCACCATGATAGCGCTCCTTCTCATACTTCAGCCTCCACATCAAAGTTCCTGAAAGCAAAGAAGGTCAAGGTGCTCCATGATTGGCCAGCCCAGTCACCAGTATGAACATTATTGAGCATGTCTGGGGTAAGATGGAGGAGGCATTAAGGATGAATTCAAAGAATCTTGATGAACTCTGGGAGTCCTGCAAGAACGCTTTCTTTGCCATTCCAGATGACTTTATTAATAAGTGATTTGAGTCATTGCAGAGCTGTGTGGATGCAGTCCTCCAAGCTCATGGGAGTCATACACAATATTTATTCTATCTCAACTGCAGCATGACTTTATATTCTATACTGGACGTTATTTTTGTTAAGTGACAAGACTTTTGTCTAAGCAAAGTCAGACCTTACTGTCCTAATGAAATCATTCAAAATCAAGCCATGATCATATTTTATTTGGTCAAATAAGCGTAATTTAGAGACCTTTGCCTTTCATATAAGCCACTTCTGATACCAAATGATCAACTAGAAGCAGGGCTCGACAGTGCGACCATTTCGCTTGCATTTGCTACTAAAAATAGATGTGTGCGAACCAGGAAATTTATTTAGTGGCACATGTGCGATTTTTATTTTTTTTTAATTGTATTTATTTTTTTATTTTTATTATTATTTTTATTTTTTATTTATTTTTTAAAATTTTTATTTATTTATATTTTAAATATGCTTGATTTATGACCTAATTCACTTGGCCATGGTAAAACAACATGCTCTTCACATTAAGTTATGGTATAGTATGTTGGAAATCTATTGTGACTGTAGCACACGCTGACGCTATCAACAGCATCACATCTCTACTGCTTTATTTACTTCATGCAAAGAGCATAGAATCACCAAGAGGCGACAATCTAGTGCGATTTGGGAAACCGCTACTAAATGGTGCGGCGGGGGCATTATGGAATGAAAGTTCCAATAGAACAACAGCATATTATAAATCTGTAAAATAAGCTATTAAAAGTGCTGATGATTGTGATAGTAAGTGTTGTATTGTCGTCTTTCAGGTTGTATCTCAGCCAATTTGAGTTTGAGACCCCTGACCTAGACATTCACAGAGTTTGTGATGAAGATGAGGTTGTTTCTGCATTCAAAATAGACTTGAGGATTGAAATTAAAATAGTATAGTGCATACAGTAAGTGTGTGATTTGGGATGCACTTACTGCCTTTATTTATCATGCACAACTTTTCAGACTGTTTACATTGAAAGACAGCTAAAAACAATAAATATGTAAAAAATTATCAGTAAATCAACAGATTTCTGTATTTTGTTATTCAAAATGTTATTCAATGTTTTTTTACTGTTATTTTATGCTTTTGAATTGCATTATTTGAGCTTAAGCTTTCTTCAAACATCTTTTGTAAAGTTAGAAAAAGTGACTTATGAACATTTTTACTAGTTTAGAGTGCTATATTGTCTGGGTTGGTGTTGTATAGCCTCACGTACCTTTATTTCTGAGAGTGTAAAATGTCAATAAAAGTCACTTTGTTAAACTGTAGAGTTGAATTTTCAACACCAAAAGTCAACAGAGCAGAGCTCAAAATCCCATAATGCAATTCACAAACGCAAATAAATGAAAAAAAAAAAAAAACGCTTGTGAATTGTTACAATAAACATTTAAAAATAGAAACGATCATATTAACGAGCAACATACCAAGACCATTGCATCTATAATTTCAGCAGTCAACCTGCTTGTGTTTGGACAGCTGAGGAATTCTCATTATGAAGGCATTGCACACAAACACAGCGTGTGTATCTCCAGCACATGTTCACACGGCTCTCCTCAAATGTCATATTTTGTGGTGTTGATGGCAGTGGGTGAAATACCATACCCCCCGAGTCCACATTCAAGCCAACACTTGCTGTTTACAGTACACATGAATTCTGCAGTACACATGAATTCTGCTGGTGACTATCTACTTGGTCACCAATATTAAATACTTGTAGATGGGGTCTAGTTTTGTTTATTTACCTATTATTTTTTCCATCAATCCATCCATATTTTATTTTATTTTATTTTATTTTATTTATTTGTTTTATTCATTTATTTTATTTTATTTAGTTATCTTTTATTCATTTATTTTATCTATTTTATTTTGTTAATTTAATTTATTTATTACATTTTTTTTTATTTTATTATTCTTTTTTCTCTTCAAATTTGAATTTATTTACAGTTTTTATAAAATTATTAGTTCATTTATTTGCCGTTGTTGTTTAATTTATTGTATTTTATTGTATTTGTTTTATATATTTTATTTTTTATTTATTTTTATTTAATTGATTAAATGTATTTTATCTATTTTATTTTGTTCAATTAATGAATTAATTTTAATTAATTTTTATTTAATTAATTTAATTTATTTTATCTAATTTATTTTGTTTAATTAATTAATTTAATTTATTTTATTTGATTTTATTATTCTTTTTTCTCTTCAAATTTGTAATTATTTACATTTTTATAAAATAATTAGTTCATTTATTTGCCGTTGTTCTTTAATTGATTGTATTTTATTGTATTTGTTTTATTTATTTAATTTTATTTTTTATTTATTTTTATTTAATTAATTAAATGTATTTTATCTATTTTATTTTGTTCAATTAATTAATTAATTTTAATTTAATTAATTTTTATTTAATTAATTTAATTTATTTTATCTAATTTATTTTGTTTAATTTAATTTTTATTGTATTTTATTTTATTATTCTTTTCCTCCTCAAATTTGTATTTATTTACATATTTGATAAATTATTGGTTCCTTTATTTGTCACTATTGTTTCATTGATTATCATTAACAGCCATTGATATCCTGATTATTTTGAATAAACATGTCACATGCAAAATAAATAAAGTACACATGAATTCAAAACTCACCATATTGATTTCGTTAGCTCACATTGCTAGTTTTGTGCTGAACATTAAGACATTTATTTGTGCATGCCATTAAGAAGAAAAAAAAGTTTACTCTTAAAATCTTTAATTGAACTTAGCAAACGCACTTCTTGTTTGTTTTTAGGTAAATTCTCAAATTAGGTCTGTCTGAGGTAGTGGGCGTGGCTAATGTACTTAACCACGCCCCTCCAGCTGTCAGTTTTGACAACAAACAGATGGTGAGCAGGAGGAGTCTGTTAGGTTGAAGTTACTCTCCCCAAAACCTTTTCCCCATCTCTCTGAATGAAATGCCTACTTTACTACATCCAATCAGCTCAAAGTAGAAAAAAACAAGCCACACCCATTGCTTTCTCAATTAATATTCTGTTTCTCTTGGAACTGCATCACAAAAAACAGTCGCAGCTTCCAGTTCATGTGGACTTTAATTGCTCTGCCATGATGGTTTCTGGTGATAAAGCCACAGTGTCGTTCATTCTCTTTAGCAGTAAAATGACTGTGAGAGAGGCAGTAAAAGAGTTAAGCCGTAGGTTATTTTCTCAGTGTCATGCAGTCACGGCTCGGCAATTTTTTCACAATGCTGTGTGAAGCCAAATGAACAACTGCTTCAATTAAAGCATGCCACCAATACAATGCTGTGTTTATGTGCTGCATGTGTTGTGTAATCATTAAGCAGAAAGGAGATATTGTTTTGATTACGCCTATTCAGCAGATATGCTTGGAAGTCTGCTTGAACTTTAATATCGACTCCATTTGCTTTCTTAATGCGCATTCCTGGGCTTTTTTAATGATAAATCAGCACACATTAATCTTAAATGAAAAGAAGAAATGCTTTTACCATCCAATCAAGGCTAGAAATATAAGTCTGATTACTTGAAGAAATAGTATCTGAATGTCTTTATAACGGAGGGCAGTCAGCGAAGTGCTATGCAGGTAAACCTCACTCCTCTGACCTCTAAAGTTGCTCTAGCGACAGACACTAGAGGCCATTGTCTTTACCCTTCTTGTTAGAGCAACCGACTCCCATACAAAGAATCGCCGGTTCGATCCCAGCTCAGAGCAGGTTGGGTGCAGTAGGACCGTTGGGTTATACTTGGGGCTCGTCCGGGAGTGAGGTTTAGGAGAGTGAGTGTAACGGACGCCAGCTAGCAAAGTGCTATGCAGGTAAACCTCACTACTCTGACCTCTAAACAAACGCTAGAGCCTGATCTTTAGCCTCCTTGTTAGAGCAACCATCTCCCATGCAAAGAATTGCCGGTTCGATCTGAGCTCAGACCGGGTTGGATGCAGTAAGACTGGGGGGTTAATCTTGGAGGCTCGTCCGGGATGGGAGTAAGGTTTAGGGGGGTGAGTGAAATGGAGGCCAGTTAGACGTTAGAGGCCATGGTGTTTAGCCTTCTTGTTAGAGCACTGACTCCCATACAAACAATCACCGGTTCGATCCCAGCTCAGAACAGATTGGGTGCAGTAGGACCAATGAGTTACATGTGGGGGCTCGTCCGGGATGGGAGTGAGGTTTAGGGGGGTGAGTGTAACAGATGCCAGCTAGCGAAGTGCTATTCAGGTAAATCTCACTCCTCTGAACTCTAAAGGTGCTCCAGCGACAGATTTTAGAGGCCATGGTTTTTAACCTTCTTGTTAGAGCAAGCGACTTCCATACAAAGAATTGCCGGTTCAATCCCAGCTCAGAACGGGTTGGGTGCAGTAAGACTGGTGGATTAATCTTGGAGGCTCGTCAGGGATGGGAGTGAGGTTTAGGGGCTGAGTGTAACAGAGGCCAGCTAAACGTCAGAGGCCATGGTCTTTAACCTCCTTGTTAGAGCAACCAATTCCCATACAAAGAATCACCAGTTCCATCCCAGCTCAGAACAGATTGGGTGCAGTAGGACCAATAAGTTACATGTGGGGGCTCGTCCGGGATGGGAGTGAGGTTTAGGAGGGTGAGTGTAACAGAGGCCAGCTAGCGAAGTGCTATTCAGGTAAATCTCACTCCTCTGACCTCTAAAGGTGCTCCAGCGACAGATTTTAGAGGCCATGGTTTTTAACCTTCTTGTTAGAGCAACCGACTCCCATACAAAGAATCGCTGGTTCGATCCCAGCTCAGAGCAAGTTGGGTGCAGTAGGACCGGTGAGTTACATGTGGGGGCTCGTCTGGGATGGGAGTGAGGTTTAAGGGGATGAGTGTAATGGAGGCCAGCTAGCGAAGTGCTATTCAGGTAAATCTCACTCCTCTGACCTCTAAAGGTGCTCCAGCGACAGATGTTAGAGGCCATGGTCTTTAGCCTCCTTGTTAGAGCACTGACTCCCATACAAATAATTGCCTGTTCAGTCCCAGCTCAGAACGGGTTGGGTGCAGTAAGACTGGTGGGTTAATCTTGGAGGCTCGTCAGGGATGGGAGTGAGGTTTAGGGGCTGAGTGTAACAGATGTCAGCTAGCGAGGTGCTATTCAGGTAAATCTCACTCCTCTGACCTCTAAAGGTGCTCCAGCGACAGATTTTAGAGGCCATGGTTTTTAACCTTCTTGTTAGAGCAACCGACTCCCATACAAAGAATCGCTGGTTCGATTCCAGCTCAGAGCAAGTTGGGTGCAGTAGGACCATTGGGTTATACTTGCTCGTCCGGGTTGGGAGTGAGGTTTAGGACAGTGAGTGTAACGGACGCCAGCTAGCGAAGTGCTATGCAGGTAAACTTCACTACTCTGACCTCTAAAGGTGCTCTAGCGACAAACGCTAGAGCCTGATATTTAGCCTCCTTGTTAGAGCAAGCATCTTCCATACAAAGAATCACAGTTTCGATCTGAGCTCAGACCGGGTTGGGTGCAGTAAGACTGGGGGGTTAATCTTGGAGGCTCGCCAGGGATAGGAGTAAGGTTTAGGGGGGTGAGTAAAACGGAGGCCAGTTAGATGTTAGAGGCTATGGTGTTTAGCCTTCTTGTTAGAGCACTGACTCCTATACAAAGAATTGCCGGTTCGATCCCAGCTCAGAACGGGTTGTGTGCAGTAGGACCGGTGAGTTATATGTGGGGGCTCGTCTGGGATGGGAGTGAGGTTTAAGGGGATGAGTGTAATGAAGGGCCAGCTAGCAAACTGCTATTCAGCTAAATCTCACTTCTCTGACCTCTAAAGGTGCTCCAGCGACAGATGTTAGAGGCCATGGTCTTTAGCCTCCTTGTTAGAGCACTGACTCCCATACAAGGAATTGCCTGTTCAGTCCCAGCTCAGAACGGGTTGGGTGCAGTAAGACTGTTGGGTTAATCTTGGAGGCTCGTCAGGGATGGGAGTGAGGTTTAGGGGCTGAATGTAACAGAGGCCAGCTAAACGTCAGAGGCCATGGTCTTTAACCTCCTTGTTAGAGCAACCAATTCCCATACAAAGAATCACCAGTTCGATCCCAGCTCAGAACAGATTGGTTGCAGTAGGACCAATGAGTTACATGTGGGGGCTCGTCCGGGATGGGAGTGAGGTTTAGGGGGGTGAGTGTAACAGATGCCAGCTAGCGAAGTGCTATTCAGGTAAATCTCACTCCTCTGACCTCTAAAGGTGCTCCAGCGACAGATTTTAGAGGCCATGGTTTTTAACCTTCTTGTTAGAGCAACCGACTCCCATACAAAGAATCGGTGGTTCGATCCCAGCTCAGAGCAAGTTGGGTGCAGTAGGACCATTGGGTTATACTTGCTCGTCCGGGTTGGGAGTGAGGTTTAGGAGAGTGAGTGTAACGGACGCCAGCTAGCGAAGTGCTATGCAGGTAAACTTCACTACTCTGACCTCTAAAGGTGCTCTAGCGACAAATGCTAGAGCCTGATATTTAGCCTCCTTTTTAGAGCAAGCATCTTCCATACAAAGAATCACAGTTTCGATCTGAGCTCAGACCGGGTTGGGTGCAGTAAGACTGGGGGGTTAATCTTGGAGGCTCGCCAGGGATAGGAGTAAGGTTTAGGGGGGTGAGTAAAACGGAGGCCAGTTAGACATTAGAGGCTATGGTGTTTAGCCTTCTTGTTAGAGCACTGACTCCTATACAAAGAATTGCCGGTTCGATCCCAGCTCAGAACGGGTTGTGTGCAGTAGGACCGGTGAGTTACATGTGGGGGCTCGTCTGGGATGGGAGTGAGGTTTAAGGGGATGAGTGTAATGGAGGCCAGCTAGCGAAGTGCTATTCAGGTAAATCTCACTCCTCTGACCTCTAAAGGTGCTCCAGCGACAGATGTTAGAGGCCATGGTCTTTAGCCTCCTTGTTAGGGCAACCAACTCCCATACAAAGAATTGCCGGTTCAATCCCAGCTCAGAGCAAGTTGGGTGCAGTAAGACTGGTGGGTTAATCTTGGAGTCTCGTCAGGGATGGGAGTGAGGTTTAGGGGTTGAGTGTAACAGAGGCCAGCTAATCGTCAGAGGCCATGGTCTTTAGCCTCATTGTTAGAGATCTGACTCCCATACAAAGAATCGCCGGTTCGATCCCAGCTCAGAACGTATTGGGTGCAGTAGGACCGGTAGGTTTTTTTATATATATATGTATATACTTTTATATTATAATATCATAGTTGAATCCATATAATGAATCCATTATATAAATTAAACCTGTCCAATTTATTCAATCATTTCACATATCTCTGAAAAATGTTTCTGACAAATAATGACTGATAGGAAACTAAACTGGTCACAGTTTGTTAGAATGAATGCCGATCGTAGTGGCGGTTGGGCGACCGAAAATGTTCCCTATTCCAGTCTCGATCGCCATACTTGTAAAATAGGCCTATGCTAATCATTTAATTTAGTAATTCTTTTAGTCCCAGACATGTCTTTAAATGGTTACCCAGAGGGCTGGACTACAGAAGTAGCCTTAGATCTCGTCTTCCTCTGTAAATGAATGCAGTGAGGCTCTTGTATTCAGTCACAGTGAGTTGTGTTGTGATCGAGCGTCCCACCGTGCACAACTCAACACTCTGTGGGATTAAAGAACTGATAAATCTCCGTCCGCCACTATGTCTTTATCTCCAGCTGCATTCTGACAGAGTGGATTTAAGACCCGATGATCATCAAAATGACAAGGACGGACTCAAATTACAGTATTTTTATTTTTAATTGGAGGTCTGCCTGCCTGGCTGTCACATTACTATAGCAGGAGCTTTACACAAGTCATGGCAGCATTATTTCTATAGTGCTTTATAGGAACTGTTTCAGGGCTTTTTTACACTGAACAGGGAAATTAACAGATGGAGACTGCATGAAATATGTGACATTCAAGTGCTGCCTCTCTAAAATGACAATAGAGTTATTATTCTGCTCATTTTGGGCTTAATAACTGCAAAGTACATCAGTTATGACAAGTTAAAGTCAGTGATAAGCAGTGGCTGTACAGGAAACGGCAGTGTTGTTATGCAGATTGAGTCAGTTTAGTGCTGATTCAATTCAGTAACAGTGTCAAAATGAATCCGTATTGAAATAAATGCTAATATCTTGCTTATTCATTTGGTTGCAAAAGTCATCAATTATAAAAAACAAAAGTTGAATTGAGTTTATGGAATCTGAACTAAATATAACTTGATTCAGTTCAGCTGTGTTGATTCAATTCACTTCAATAACAGCTCATGGTCCAAAATATTGTGGGCTGTTTATATTTAGTTAATCTACACTGATTCATTTCAGTTTATTAGCAGTCCATGTAGCAATTTATCAACTCTGAAATACATTTAGTTTAGCGATGTTGATTCAGTTCAGTTTAATAACATTGTCCATTTTGCAAAATTCATGAATACCGAGACAAATTCATGTCAGCTGTTTATTCCATTCAACTAGGTTGATTCAATTGAGTTCAACAGCAGTCCATGTAGCAGTTCATCAATTCTGAATCAGATTCAGTTTAGCAATGTTGATTCAGTTCAGTTTAATCAGTGTCCATGTTGCAAAATTCATACAGTAAGTTCTGAAAGAAATTCCTTTCAAGCTGTTTATTCAATTTAGCAACATTCAATTCACTTTATTAATTATAAAAAAAACAGAGCTAACTTGATTCAGTTCAGCTGTGTTGATTCAGTTCACTTCGATTACAAAAATTCATCAGTTTTCAGCCAAAATAAATGGTGCCAGTAAAAAAACTGTACAATTTTAGTTAAATATAAGAGAGACTGTGTCAGATATGTTTCAATCCTGATTTTATACCTATTATTACAGTATTAATGTTTTTTTTTTCTATTTAATTTTTTGTTGTTGTTGTTGTTAGGTGGATCCCGGGTTTTGTTCAAAACCAAAATGTTCAATAAAAAAAAAAGAATAAAAAAAAATTCATCAGTTTTGAAACAAATTAATATCGGCTGTTTATTCA
This sequence comes from Danio kyathit, assembly GCA_903798195.1. Classification (NCBI taxonomy): domain Eukaryota; kingdom Metazoa; phylum Chordata; class Actinopteri; order Cypriniformes; family Danionidae; genus Danio; species Danio kyathit. Next base: position 6,139,852 of record LR812535.1, read on the forward strand.
ATTGACCTACAATGATTCAATTGAGTTTAACAGCAGTTCATGTAGCAGTTCATCAATTCTGAATCAGATTCAGTTTAGCAATGTTGATTCAGTTCAGTTTAATCAGTGTCCATGTTGCAAAATTCATACAGTAAGTTCTGAAAGAAATTCCTTTCAAGCTGTTTATTCAATTTAGCAACATTCAATTCAATTTATTAACTATAAAAAACAGAGCTAACTTGATTCAGTTCAGCTGTGTTGATTCAGTTCACTTCGATTACAAAAATTCATCAGTTTTCAGCCAAAATAAATGGTGCCAGTAAAAAACTGTACAATTTTAGTTAAATATAAGAGAGACTGTGTCAGATATGTTTCAATCCTGATTTTATACCTATTATTACAGTATTAATGTTTTTATTCTATTTAATTTTTTGTTGTTGTTGTTAGGTGGATCCCGGGCTTTGTTCAAAACCAAAATGTTCAATAAAAAAAAAAGAATAAAAAAAAATTCATCAGTTTTGAAACAAATTAATATCGGCTGTTTATTCAATTGACCTACAATGATTCAACATACAGCAGTTTAACAGCAGTTCATGGAGCAATCCTTCAATTCTGAAATTAATTTACAGTTAGTCAGAATTATTAGCCCCCCTGTTTATTTTTTCCCCCAATTTTTGTTTAACGGAGAGAAGTTTTTTTTCAACACATTTCTAAACATAATAGTTTTAATGTCTCATTTCTAATAACTGATTTATTTTATCTTAGTTATAATGACTGTAAATAATATTTGACTAGATATTTTTCAAGACACTTCTATACAGCTTAAAGTGACATTTAAAGGCTTAACTAGGTTAATTAAGTTAACTAGACAGGTTAGGGTAATTAGGCAAGTTATTGTATAATGATGGTTTGTTCTGTAGACTATGGAAAAAAAATAGCTTAAAGGGGTTAATCATTTTGACCTTAAAATGGCTTTTAAAAAATTAAAAACTGCTTTTGTTCTAGCCGAAATAAAACAAATAAGACTTTCTCCAGAAGAAAAAATATTATCAGACATACTGTGAGAATTTCCTTGCTCTGTTAAACATCATTTAGGAAATATTTAAAAAAGAAAAAAACAAAAAAACAAACGGAGGCTAATAATTCTGTCTTCAACTGTATTTATTTCAGCAATGTTGATTCAGTTCAGTTTAATCAGTGTCCATGTTGCAAAATTCATACAGTAAGTTCTGAAAGAAATTCCTTTCAAGCTGTTTATTCAATTTAGCAACATTCAATTCAATTTATTAACTATAAAAAACAGAGCTAACTTGATTCAGTTCAGCTGTGTTGATTCAGTTCACTTCGATTACAAAAATTCATCAGTTTTCAGCCAAAATAAATGGTGCCAGTAAAAAAACTGTGAAATTTTAGTTAAATATAAGAGAGACTGTGTCAGATATGTTTCAATCCTGATTTTATACCTATTATTACAGTATTAATGTTTTTATTCTATTTAATTTTTTGTTGTTGTTGTTACTGTAGGTGGATCCCGGGTTTTGTTCAAAACCAAAATGTTCAATAAAAAAAAAAGAATAAAAAAAAATTCATCAGTTTTGAAACAAATTAATATCGGCTGTTTATTCAATTGACCTACAATGATTCAATTGAGTTTAACAGCAGTTCATGGAGCAATCCTTCAATTCTGAAATTAATTTACAGTTAGTCAGAATTATTAGCCCCCCTGTTTATTTTTTCCCCCAATTTCTGTTTAATGGAGAGAACATTTTTTCAACACATTTCTAAACATAATAGTTTTAATGTCTCATTTCTAATAACTGATTTATTTTATCTTTGCCATGATGACAGTAAATAATATTTTACTAGATATTTTTCAAGACACTTCTATACAGCTTAAAGTGACATTTAAAGGCTTAACTAGGTTAATTAAGTTAACTAGACAGGTTAGGGTAATTAGGCAAGTTATTGTATAATGATGGTTTGTTCTGTAAACTATGGAAAAAAAATAGCTTAAAGGGGTTAATCATTTTGACCTTAAAATGGCTTTTAAAAAATTAAAAACTGCTTTTCTTCTAGCTAAAATAAAACAAATAAGACTTTCTCCAGAAGAAAAAATATTATCAGACATACTGTGAAAATTTCCCTGCTCTGTTAAACATAATTTAGGAAATATTTAAAAAAGAAAAAAAAAATCAAACGGAGGCTAATAATTCTGACTTCAACTGTATTTATTTCAGCGATGTTGATTCAGTTCAGTTTAATAATTCAGTGTCCATATTGCAAAATGTATGAGTTGTGAAACAAATTCATTTTAATTTGCAGTTTATTCAGTTTAATGTTGATTCAGTTCAGTTCAATAGCAGTCCATGTAGCAATTCATCTATTCTGAAATCAGATTCAGTTTAGCAATGTTGATTCAGTTCAGTTTAATCACAGTGTCCATGTTACAGAATTCATACTGTAAGTTCTGAAACAAAAAATAATTTCAAGCTGTTTATTCAATTCAGCAGTGTTCAATTCAGTGACTATAAAACATAGCATAGCTAATTTGATTCAGGTCAGCTGTGTTGATTCATTTCACTTTGATTTTCAGTTCAGAGTTTCAGTTTTGAGTCAGTTCAGTTTAGTAACAGTGACCATGTCCAAATTAATTCCAGCTATGTATTCAATTCAGCAACATTGATTCAATTCAGTTCAATAGTTGTCCATGTAGAAATTTATCAATTCTGAATCAGATTCAGTTCAGCGATGTGTATTCCGTTCAGTTCAAAATAGTACATGCACAATTCATTAACTATGAAACAAAGCAGAGCTAACTTGATTCAGTTCATCTGTGTCAATTCAGTTCGTTTCGATAACAATCCATATGTTACCAAAATGCATCAATTTTGAAACAAATTAATATTGGCTGTTTATTTAATTAATCAACATTGATCCAGTTCCGTTTAATAGAAATCCATGTAGCAATTCATCAATTCTGAAATGCATTCAGTTCAGCTATGTTGATTCAGTTCAGTAATTTTGATTCAGTTCACTTCAGTAACCGTGTCCATGTCCAGTGTCCAACAAATTCATTTCAGCTGTTTATTCAAATCAGTTACGTTGATTCAATTCGGTTCAATAGTTGTTCGTGTTGCAATGCATTAATTGTGAATCAAATTCAGTTCAGCGACGTCAAATCAGTTCAGTTCAAAACAGCCAATGCAGAATTCATTAACAAGCAGCGCTAACTTGATTCAGTTCATCTGTTTCAATTCAGTTCACTTCGATAATATGTCCAAAACTCATAAGTTATGAAACAAATTAATATGGGCTGTTTATTCAGTTAATCTACATTGATTGAATTCAGTTCAGTAGAAGTAGCAATTATTCAATTGTGAAATGTATTCAGTTTTGCTTTGTTGATTCAGTTGAGCTTTGTTGATTCAGTTCAGTTCAGTAACATTGTTCATGTCCAGTGTCCAACAAATTCATTTCATCTATTTATTCAATTCAGCTACGTTGATTCAATTCAGTTCAATAGCAGTCCATGTAGAAATTGATCAATTCTGAATCAGATTTAGTTCAGCAGTGTTGATTCAGTTCAGTTTAATCACAGTGTTCATGTTACAAATTCATAAGTTCTGAAACAAATTCATTTTTTAAATTCACTATTTATTCAATGAAGCTATGTTGATTCAGTTCAGATCAATAGCCCATGTAGCTATTCATCAATTCTGAATCACATTCAGTTCAGTTTAGTAACAGTAACCATGTTGCAAAATTGATCACTACACTGAACTACAATCTAAAGTAGCTTTGGATAAAAGCATCTGCTTATTGCATAAATGTAAATGTAAGCAGTTCTACAGAAGACAACAGTGTTATTATTCAGCATGTGTTGATTCACTTCAGTTCAATAACAGTCAATGCAAAATTCAAAAATTACAAAACAAAGACAATTCAGTCTCAACAAAGCAGCTCTACAGAACATAATAGTATTGTAATTCAGTTAAATTCAGCGTCACTATTTAAATGATCAGATATAAAAAAAGGTGATTTAACTAAAGATCACCTGAAAAGACAGTGAGTTGTGATTCAGTTCAGCTGTAGGGCTGTGTACAGTTTATCAGCTATT